>CABHPR010141060.1:8924-37054 GCA_902168415.1 Peromyscus melanophrys | reverse complement strand
CACACACACACACACACACACACACACACACACACACACACACACACCCTCTTCATTGCTGGGATTAGAGATGTGTGTCGCCACATTTGGCACTTGTTCTTTTTTTAAGAGTTAAATAGGGGGCTGGAGAAATGGCTCAGTGGTTAAGAGCACTGATTGCTCTTCCATAGGACCCAGGTTCAATTCTCAGCACCTACATGACAGCTCACAACTGTCTGTGACTCCAGTTCCAGAGGACCCGACACTCATGGCAAAACACCAATGCACATAAAGCAAAAATAAATAAATAAAAAATAAAGCATTAAATAGGGTAAATGAACATTTCTCTTTCTGTAGGAGGAAAAGGATTAGTAGATATTCAGCCTCACTGGGTGTCTGCCCTGGCTTGGCCAGAAGAAGGTCCGGCTACAGCCTGGTCTGGAGAGTCTCCAGAGCTATTGCTGGTGGGGCGGATGGACGGGTCTCTAGGGCTGATTGAAGTTGTTGACGCGTCCACTATGCACCGCCGAGAGCTGGAACACTGCTATCGAAAGGATGGTAAGAAGTCATACTAGGCAAGAAATCAGACCAATAGACAAAAAGGGTTTGGTTGAGTGTGAATGATGAGTGAATGTTACTTTTGATTGTTCTCTAAAATTTCCAGGTAGTTGATTTTAATTAGTAATTGAATTGAAATCTATTTCTCTCCCGCCCCTTACTGTATCTCTCTGACAAAGGGAGACTTCACTTTGTTTCTCCATATTAGTCATTCATCCTTTGTGTGAATGATTTAACATTTATAGCAGGATCCAAATATAACTTAAAAGTTAGAGCTGTCAAAGGGGAGAAAAATCATTAGTTAAAAACAAGTTGTTAACCACTGAGTAAAATTAAGGAAATAGGGGAAGATGGAGGAGGAAGGTTCCTGGACTTAGCAGAAGAAACAAATTCTGCCTGTTTTTTCTTACCGAGTACCTTTGAGTAAGTGCATGTCTTATTAGCAGTTTTTAGTTGTTATTTGGGTAAAGTCAAGTAATTCAGAGGTCACAGTGCCTATTTGTATGGTATTCTATTTGGCAGGAGAGTTGTTTGTTATGTTTGGGTTTGGGCTTTTTAAAATCCACTTTTAAAATTTTGATAACTTCACAGGCTTCAACAGTTAGAAAGTTTTGAAAGGCTTAGAAGGAAAATCTTCCCATCTGCTCAGCCCCTCCCCATCCCTTCCTCTAGGTACTATTTCCTACTTCCCAGCTCACAGCGTACAGAAAAGCAGTGGTGATCAGAGGCTGGGATAGGTAGTCTTGAGAGCCTGAGGACACCAAGTAGGGCATCAGAAGGAAGCGAGCAGATGGTTTTCTATGGTTTATGCTACTTTACTTCTGTTTTTATAGTAAATTCTTCCCCAAAAGAACTGGTACAGTGCCTTCATACCAACCAAATTGTTACTGTCTTTTTTTTTTTTTTTTAAACAAAACCTCCTTGAAAAGAATGAAATGTTAACAATGAAGTCATTTCTTTCAGTCATAAATGACATTCTTTAAGGTGGGTTGTATGGGCTCTAGGCTCCAGGTTCTAACTTGTGAGCTATGTGGAAGTTTTCTTGCTGTGATGGTAGTAGCACAGATCTCTTTCAAAGTGTCTAGTTGTGTGTCTAGATAATGACAAATCCATCCTTTTCTTATATCTTTTTCGTGGTAGTATCTGTCACTTGCATTGCCTGGTTCAGTGAAGACAGACCATTTGCAGTAGGATATTTTGATGGAAAATTGTTAATGGGAACAAAAGAACCACTTGAGAAAGGAGGCATTGTTCTTATTGATGCTCATAAGGTAAAGGCCATCTTCTCGATGGTTGCTTTTCTTGATTCTTTTATTGTAGTTTTGTTTGGTAGTAGTTTCTTCAACAACATTTTGCATTGGTTACTATGATTTAATAATCTGTTTTTACACAAAGTCTTTGTGCCATGTGTTCACGTGGAAGAATCTGTGTTTAAAAAAAAAATCAAGCTACAAAAGAAATGAAACAAAAGAGTGAAATAGGAGTGCCCCGGGAATGTACCTGCCCAGGGTGTCTCCGTTAATACCAGACTTCCCACTGGTGAGACCTCCCTCAGAGGTTTCCAGTCCGGTTTACAGGGCCACCCAGTCAGGTGACATACAAGCAAGCAACCAGGAGTTGAGAAGTGTGGAAGGAGAATTATAAAAAAAACACAGAGGGCTAGAGAGATGGTTCAGAGTTTAAGAGCACTGGCTGCTCTTCCAGAGAACCCAGGTTTAATTACCAGCATTTAACATGGCAGCTCACAGCCATCTGTAACTCAGTCCCAGGGATTCCTATGCCCTCTCTGGCCTCTACAGGCACCAGTCATGCGCATAGAGCACAGACATGCATGCAGACAAAATACTCATGTACATAAAATAAAATTATAAAAAAATGAAACGAAAAACAGAAAAGCATGGTGGTCAAGACATACAAACACAAAACATGCCCTAGACGCTCATAAGCATTTTCACTAATTTGGGGTGAGGGATTTTTTTTTCTTTCTGTTTTTGGTTCTGTCTTTTCCACATTGTAATGATTAGCAGTCAGTAAAATGATTCAGTATGAACACATGCAAAGGAAAAGTACTGTATGTCTTCAGAGCCAGGTTTTCATAATGTATTTAACTTGACATTTATTCAGCTTTGACTGTAATAGATACATAATGTAGACTGTATTAAAAGGCAAGTTGATTAAGATTAGGGATTATGTGGAAATATCAGATTCATATAAAAATAATTGTGTTATAGAAGTATCATCCACAAATAATATAAAATACTTATTGTGAAGCGAGTATTATTCTGATTTTTTCCCTACCATTTTAAGGAGACTCTTGTTAGTATGAAATGGGACCCAACAGGCCATATTCTTATGACATGTGCCAAAGAAGAAACTGTGAAACTCTGGGGGCCTGTTTCAGGATGTTGGCGCTGTCTGCATTCGCTCTGTCACCCAGCCACTGTAAATGGTATCGCCTGGTGCAGCCTTCCAGGGAAAGGAGCCAAGTTGCAGTTACTGATGGCCACGTATGTTATAAATCTGTGTGTGTGCGCAATAGTATGACTTCTCAGTAATCTCGATTTAGTGTCTGTTACTATTTTTATAATGTGTAACACCATAAAATTACCTAAGAGCTGGAGAGATGACCTAGTGGTTAAGAGCACTTGCTCTTCCAGAGGACCCGGGTTCAATCCCCAGCACCCACATGACAGCTCACAACTGTCTATAACTCCAGTTCCAGGAGATCCAACACCCTCACACAGACATACATGCAGACAAAACACCAATGCACATAAAAACAAACAAACAAACAAACAAGCAATTTTCTAGAGATTGCCTAAAAGAAATACAGAGCAGATTTTCAGATTTTCATTTGGTATGTTTTCCTTTGTGATTTTTTATTAAGTGGCTGTCAGAATGGCTTAGTGTGTGTTTGGCGTATTCCACAAGATACCACACAGACCAGTATGAGTAGCTCAGAAGGATGGTGGGACCAGGAATCAAATTGTCAGGTAATGTGTGGCTGTTTAAGACTTTATCTGAAACTATAGTGCAATAACTCCTCCTCAGTAAGGCGTTTACTGCTATACCTGAAGGGCATGAGCCATCAGGGAAATGTAATAACGGTTGTAATTTGTATGCTCTCTCAAATTCATGTAATTTTTAGAAGTCAAGAACACTATCATTTCTGGTTGCTGTTAGGTGTTTACTGCGTATTGAGTGATGATCATGTTGGTGATGAATAGAATGGGTGTTATGGATATACTAGTCCTGAGTGAAGTCGGGTACAGTGGGGTGACACTGTAGGAGTTGCCATCCAGGGCATCTCCTACCAATGTCAATCCCACCTGCTGAAAGAAGAGTCACAAGCTTAGATACTTACAAAGACGTCTAGACAAGTCACATAAACTCACGAATCTGGGGTTGGGAGTCATGGAGGAGAAGAGAAAGCACAAACAAAACCAGGAGGCACGTATGCTTCATCTCAGAGCAGACTCCCTAGACTTTTTCTACCCTCAACCTCTTCACCTAAGAAACTCTTACCAGCCCTGTGTGGGTGTGTAAAGTAGGTGAGCACAGCAAACGTTCACCAACAATAAATGGTAATGAGATTTATTTCAGATCAGTTCTTTGCTATACATCCAATTTTACCATTTATTAAAGAGGAAAGCAAATTTACATACTTATGGGATACATGTGCATGTTTATTTTTACATTAAAGAATTAAGTCTTGGCTGAATGTTTGATAGTGAAAGACCTAGAGCATCTTCAGTGTCCTTCAGAGTTGACCAATTGTTTATTTCATAATTGTCAGTACTGAGAACACAGTTTTGCATCAGTGCATAGTACAGAATGGCAGGTGTATAAATAGAATCATTTCAGAATTGTTGGAAATTCTGTCCTAATTCCGAGCCAAAAGATTTTTTTGAAAAATTAAATTGGTCAGTGGCTTAAACAGCAAGTTTTAAAATCAAATACTCAAATGCAGTACAACCCAAAGATATACTAGTTTGATGCTTGCTAATGAATGGTAATTGGAAAATACAAAAATTACTTTCTGTAATTAAACAATTACATTTCTGTAAGAACAGAAAACTTTGTATGTAAAAAAATCACTACAATTCATAGCATGTAATCTCAAATTTTCACCAGGATGTTTCATGAAACCTTCACTGGTGTGTGTTGCACAGTGGGCAACATGCACAGTGCAGGGGGACACATGTACTCAGAACCACGGCTATAGCAGGGTCATGCAATGCAAAGGCAATCGCTATCAGAGACACCTGGGATCCGTATGTGTTTGGTTTTGCATTAATTTTTTGGTCATGATATATTCAGAAACCTTTTGCTGTTTCCAAATGTTTCAGAGCCTCAGCATTCAGTTACTAGGTAGGCTCTGACCCTGTTTAGTAAATGTTGATATCAAGTGCCCAGCTGATTGCCACTTCTGTAGAATTAAGAGCCTGTTGTTAACAAAGTATCTAATTTTTAAAATAGAAGCCAAACTCCTACTATTTTAAGTAAAAACTCCAAATAATAAGATATTAATATCGCCATTTTACATTTCTTTAAATACTGAGTGCCTGATTAAACTGAATCTCTGAACTACGAGTTTGCAGCTCCTTTCTGTCTGCGATACAAACACCCTTTGAGGACAGAAGCTCCCTTTAGTGGCCTTTGGGTAGATGGGTGCCTCTGGTACTATCCTTAACTAGAATAAAGAGGAAGCAAATGCAGGGAGAAGGCAAGGAGTAGCCAGCTAAATGATAGGAGGGAAGTACCATCCAAAACATAGTGTTACAGACAAAACCATCAGCTGACAGTAGGGAAACCTGTTTATATAAAATGATTACATGTAGTTCACAAGTGCTAGGTGAGAAAATAAAAATTACATGAAGTCAAGCTATTGGTCACAAGCAAAAGTCAAAATTTTCTGTCCCACAGATATTGGAACTTTGAAATATAGTAATTTCTGCTTGTTTAAAGAACAGAAAATTAGCCGGGCGGGGATGGTGCACACCTTTAATCCCAGCACTTGGGAGGCAGACGCAGGCAGGTCTCTGAGTTCGAGGCCAGCCTGGTCTACAGAGTGAGTTCCAGGTCAGCCAGGGCTACAGAGGGAAACCCTATCTTAAAAAGCAAAACAAAAAAGAACAGAAAATTAGTTTTAAAAAATATAGAAACAAAACTAGGTTGCTGCTTTATTGTTCTTCACCAAGTTAAGTAACTATGGGAGAAAGTATCTCTACCTCAATCCCCAGTTTCCTACTACTGAAATGTAAAATTTCCAATCTCAGAATCTCGAACCTGTACATTATTTTTAACTAATATATATTCAAAACAATTAATTGTAGGATGGCTGTAGGAAATCGGCAGGAGCCAAGTGTGTTTATCAGCTGCGGGGACACATCACTCCTGTTCGGACTGTGGCCTTCAGTTCTGATGGGTTGGCCTTGGTATCTGGTGGACTTGGAGGGCTTATGAACATTTGGTCTTTAAGGGTAAGAACACAGTTTTTTGTTGTTTTTTTTTTTTAATGTTAAGAAACATTTTACATTATCTTGGATCATATATAATTAAAATTAACTAATCTTAAGAAGAAGCTCCTATAGAGATGACTCTTTGTATAAGATAGATGAATCATCTGTAGAACCAATCTCCTGTCCTTTGGTTTTTCTTACTGATAAGTATTTTTAAAATGAAAAGTGGCTATAAAGGGAAAAGTAGGTTAAAAGTTAATGTTGTTGAATTCAGCTCAATTATAATATTTTAATGTATATTTTGTGAATATAAAGTAACAGATGTTGTGTCAACAATGCTTAATGTCAGGAAATGAGCACTGATAAATATATCTCATTTTAGGATGGCTCTGTCTTACAAACTGTTGTGATAGGCTCTGGAGCTATTCAGACCACAGTATGGATTCCAGAAGTTGGGGTAGCTGCCTGCTCAAATAGATCAAAGGTAACCTTCCAGTCACAAGTCATTGAGTATGAGCCTAGGGAAGTGTTAGAAGTTACAGTCTAAGCCTCTCACTGCTCCGAGGGACAACTGCTACCTGAAAGATTATTGCTTGCCCAAGAGAATACAACTACGGAATGGTAGAAAGGAGTTAGAACCTGAGGATGCTCATTTCTCATCCTAGTTTTTTTCTGATGTACCTGGGCTTTGCCGAAAGTGCTTGATTTGATTTTTTTTTTTAATTTGTTCCATTGGAAGACATAAGTAGATTCTGATTTTCTCACATGAATTTTGACAGCACTAAATATCTCAAAAGAATATTCTGTGGGGGAAAAAAATCTCAAAAACATTTAAGTATCCAAAATATATCATGGCTTTGAAATTTAAGAGTCTAGTAAAAGTGCTAGCCACCTGCTGTGAAAAAATTCTGATGTATGGTATTACCCCTATAGCGGTCTTCATACTCTCAAAGATTAAAGCCAGTATGCTGTTTGATTTACATTTTATGTGCTTAAATAGTGTTAAAAGAAGCTATAATCCTATGTGAATGGTCCTACTAAAAATAAAAATAAAAGCTAACCAAGCCTAGGATGTTTTTAAGATTAGCAATATAGTACGTAGCGCCCTAAGCAGTACAAACAGCCATGGAGTCTACTGCATAGAATAGGGCAGTTCCTTTGCATTGTGTTCCTGAGGAGAAAACTATTTTTATTTCGACTGTTGTCCCTGTAGTCACGTCAGATTTGTGAAGTGCACTGAACGCCTAGTCTTACAAGTGCTGTGAACTAACAAATAACTAACATTGTTTTTAAGGGAAATTTGTTTTATTCACTTGTTTACTTAAAATTAGAATGTTTTAAAGTTTCATAGACTTTTTATATATATAAAAAGGAAAAGTATTTAATCCAGTTACTGGAGAGAATTTCTCAGGTTGATTGATGATGGCATGATTTTTTAATCTTTTATTTAAACAAATTAATCATATGGCATAATTTATTTTTCTACCAGGATGTTTTGGTTGTGAACTGTACCGCAGAATGGGCTTCTGCCAATCATGTTTTAGCAACCTGTAGGACAGCCCTGAAACAACAGGGTGTTCTGGGATTAAACATGGCTCCCTGCATGAGAGCATTTTTGGAGCGGCTACCCATGATGCTTCAAGAGCAATATGCTTATGAAAAGGTAACTCATCACCCTAATTCCCGGAGTACTTAGTATTCTGGAATTTGGATTCCATCCCACTCATCCCTCCCTCAGGGACAGGACATTTGAGGGAAACAGTTGCAGCTTATGGGGCAGAAATGAAGTCACGTGTCCCCGTGCAGTTGTTCAGTAATCTTAAGCCCGTTCTGTCTTTATTTTTACCTGAGTAAAATGAAACTATAACCCTCAAATTTGTAGTGTTGGTACATTCTTTTTCAGATGATTTATTCACTCCATACCCAGTTAATTTCACTGCAGAATCTGCCTGGGTTTAATTTTCATGGTCTCTGTGATAGATTTGCTCTGTCATGATTAAAGACTGCCATAAAAGAGAATTTGTCTTTGATGACTACCAAGGTTTTCTTAGTAAAGGAAGAAATGTGAGAAGAGCCTGGTCTTTGTGATTTAGGTGTTATATACCTTGTTTATAATCAGGAAAAAATACACACACACACACACACACACACACACACACACACACACAAAGGGATATGAGTGGCAAAACCAAATAAAGTTCTCGTTTGGCTAATATTGTGCCAGCATAAGTTTCTTAGTTTTGATGAATGTTGTATGATTATATAAGTTATTTTATATATATTAGAGAAAATTGAGTGAAGAATATGTAGAATTCCCTCTATTAGCTCTATAAGCTTACATAACATAAGTTTACTCAGAATATCTGACATAGGCTCCTTAATATGTCATTCTTTTTGTTTTTTTCTTAGCCTCATGTAGTTTGTGGCGACCAGCTTGTTCACAGCCCCTACATGCAATGTCTGGCTTCCCTTGCTGTGGGGCTTCATCTGGATCAGCTGTTGTGTAGCCCTCCAGTGCCACCACACCATCAGAACTGCCTCCCTGACCCTGCATCCTGGAATCCTAATGAGTGGGCCTGGTTAGAATGCTTCTCAACCACAATTAAGGCTGCAGAAGCCCTGACCAATGGAGCACAGTTTCCAGAGTCATTTACTGTCCCAGATCTAGAGCCTGTTCCAGAGGATGAGCTAGTACTCCTCATGGTAAGTGAGGCATGAGCTGCTGTTATTTGTAGTGGAGATTGCACCATGGCTGCTTGGTATGCCACAGTTACTTTGCTGGCTTGACTAGCTAGTGGCATGCCCTTATAATAAACGGAATATACTTTTCTGTTGGATGCCTATTCAAGTCTCTGGTGACAGAGCCCTTCTGAATCTGCTGACTCCATACATAGTTCCATACTTTTCTGTTATCTTCATCTGTAGGTGCTTGTCAAGTGTCTTAATCATACACATTTTTAGTTTTCTTCTGGTCACTCTGAGATTTATGCCACATAGAGATTCTGATTTACTCCACACTTTAAACATGCTAGTAATCAGCATCAAGTGAGAATACAGACGAGTGTTCATTGCCCTTTCTTCTTGACTGTATTTGATAGTGTCTAGCTGTAGAAATGGTGATAAAGGTAAAATGCTAATATAGGAGGTGCAAGGCAGCACCTGACTTAATCTTAATTAAGGTTTATGTATGCAAATATTTGAACATAAAAATGTAAATACAACAACAAATAACTGAATTGAGGAAAATTATCTGAATATATCATTTTTTAATCAAGAAATGTCTTCCATATTGTTGTGGATGTTATACTTAGTGCACCTGCCTGACATGTACAGGGCCCTGAGTTCAGCACCAGCACCAGCACCACATACATACAGATAATAGACTAGGAGGAGTGAAATATAATAGGATAAAATAGAATAGAACAGAGTATAACAGGTTTTTTTGAACACCATTTGGTCCTAATATCATCTTATAGATATGGAAACTATAGCCCAAAACAATGACGAGACTTACCCACTAAACCAGACAAAGAATCTAGGGAGGCAGTAGGTTTTGTACATGGTTTTGCCCTCATAGGTGCCAGTAAGCATGAGCACCTTTTTTTTTTTCCTTTTTCTTAAACAGATCTTCTTTTTTATTTATTTTATTTTATGTGTATTCATGTTTTGCCATGAGTATCAGGTCCCCTGCAATTTTGAGTTCCAGACAGTTGTGTGTAACGCAAATTGTTAAAATGGTTTTTTAATTAAAAAAACAAAAACAAAAACCCGGGACCAGATATTGGGGTAAATGCTGAAAGATCAGAGAGACAAAGGAACAAGCCACAGCCACCTCTTACCTTACCAACTCCTCAGCTTAAAAAAGCCTCAGCCGATAGGCCTCTAGCAGAAAAGGATTCCTCAGCCAAAAAGCTTCTAGTTCCTGTCTCCTCGTGCCTTATATACCTTTCTCTGCCCAGCCATTAAAAAGGTGTGTGTGCTTCCCAGGTACTGTGATTAAAGGTGTGTGCCACTACTGCCGGACTCTGTTTCTCTCCTAGACTGAGTCAATCTCATGTAGTCCAGGGTGGCTTTGAACTCCAGAGACCCAGATGGATCTCTGCCTCCCGAATGCTAGGATTAAAGATGTGTGCCACCTCCTCAGCTGCAAAAAAAAAAAAAAAAAGAAAGAAAAGAAAAGATGTGTGCCACCATTGTCTGGCCTCTATGTTTAATATAGTGGCTTGTTCTGTTCTCTGATCTTCAGGCATTTTATTAGGGTACACAATATATTACCACAGTTGTGAGCTGCCATATGGGTACTAGGAATTGAACCCAGGTCCTCTGGAAGAGCAGCCAGTATTCTTAACCCCTGATCCATCTCTCCAGCCCCAAATGGTTAGCATTGAATCAAGGCTACAATGATAGTGAAAACATGTATAATAAAAGTAAATATTAGAAGGCAAAGTGCAAGTTTGAAACTACTGTGACATTGGAGTTGCCGGATGGGGTGGTATATGCCTATAGCCCCAATTTCTTAGGAGGAAGAAGCAAAAGAATTTTGAGACCAAGAGTTTGAAGCCAGCTGACCTGAGCAACATAGCAAGACCCTGTTTTCTTAAAAACAAAATAAGAACAACTATTCTTGACTTGTCCTAATATCACCATGTTCTTTAGAAAGGAAGCTTTATCTGTAGTCAGGAGCAGATTAAATCCTGACAAGGCATCGTTGATTTTGATTTGTGCTCTGTCTTGCAGGATAACAGCAAGTGGATCAATGGCATGGATGAACAAATTATGTCTTGGGCAACTTCCAGGCCTGAGGTCAGTAAAGATAAGATTACTATGTGGTGGGTTTCAGTCAGTCTTTTGATTGTAAATGCACATGTTTCTGTGTCCTTCTGTTTCCTGTAGTGGTTGGCACATGCTTGTGCTCAGTATGTATTTGTTTGAGCAACTGGATGATCCTAACTTTAGGTGCCTGTGGGTTTTCTAGGACTGGCACCTGGGAGGTAAATGTGATGTCTACTTATGGGGTGCTGGCAGGCATGGACAGCTGGCCGAAGCGGGAAGAAATGTAATGGTACCAGCCACTGCTCCTTCATTCTCACAGGCCCAACAGGTAACTAGCAGAGTAAAGACTAGGGAAGAAATGTGGGAATTCCAATTGCTGTCTGGAACTTACTTTGGGTTGAAGCTTGTCAGTTTCATAGTCCATTGTGGTGAGTCATTAAAGAACGTCATTTTATCTGTGGCCTCCAAATGAAAGCTTGCTAAGGTTTTATTGTACTCAAGACATTTTATTAAGAAGTTTCTAAATTGTTCTTGCCTCCAAGTATAGTGAATTAATATCACAATGTATTAGGCCAGTGCAGTGTATATTTGTGGAAGCTGAGCTAATCTTAATCACTGTTCTCTTTGGGAACCTTGAACTACCTAGAACCTTTAGCCAGACTCTATTGATACTCTTCTCTCCATCTAATAGTCAGGGTACTATGTTCCCAAACTGTCCTCCAGGCCATTCATTTCACTTCAGCTCTCCTGCTTAAGCTGCCGTAGAATTCACTGTTCTTCCCTGTTTTAGTCCTCTCCAATTTCTGCCTCTTTCTACACCAGGCTTTAGTAGTTCTCTATCACCTTTCCTCTTTCTTCTCTTACCTATGTTGTTTAGCTGTGCAACATAGTTAGTTTAGTTTAGTTAGCTGAAATCTCATAAATTATCTCAGATGGGCCTCATATGTGCCTTGATTGTTATCAGAATTATAATAATCAAAGGTTTTAGGGAAGCCACAGGTAAGCCAGTTTTAGTGCAAAGGAGAAAAGGACTGGTAGAGAGATCCTCGGGTACATAGATCACCTAAAATGTCTGAAGCTAGAGATTAACAGTGAGGGTAATGGGGAGGTAAGGTTTATTCTTAGATAATTTCATGCATGTACACTGTATATCTTGATCATATTCGACCCAAATAAAGTTAATGTTTTTTTTTTTTTATCTTGTGTTTTATACTAGGTTATATGTGGTCAGAACTGTACCTTTGTCATCCAGGCCAATGGCACAGTGTTGGCTTGTGGGGAAGGAAGCTATGGCAGATTAGGGCAAGGAAATTCAGATGACCTTCATGTACTGACTGTTATTTCAGCCCTGCAAGGTGAGGCTACCTTGAATTTAAAATGGTTAGAAACTGTGACCTGACTATGTGCATCTGCTGGAACTCCTATCAACTTGGTGAATCCGTGGGGTTTGCTTATGTTTGGATTCTAGTTAGGAAATGCATACAGCCTAAATTTCCACATCTTAAGCTGTTTCACAAGTAGGAGTGCTAGAATCCAACAGCATGTATGTATTTGAGACCCAAGGAAAATGAGTTGTTTTAAAATTGTAAACAAATTCTTTAAAATTGTTAAACTGTAACTAGGGAGTCATATGTGTGTTTCATTAACATAAAAACCAGTCCACATGAAAATCTCCAGCTGTGCTAGAGAGTTTAAAGGGTATTTCTGGCAAAGCTCTGTGTGACTTGAGAATGAATGCCTCAAGAGAAACAGCTACAGGGTCTCATGGATCCCAAAGCTCACAATAAGGGATATCCAACCTTTGAACATGTGACATGATGTCATCTGCAAATGTGTTAGGCTGCATCCATAGCCATCTTAGGATGTATTTGGCCCACAGGCTATAGGGTGAGCGTGTCTGTTCCACGGGGAACACGGAGGACTCTAAGGAAATGCTTCTACTTGGGACATACCAGTGAGTTCACAGGAGCTTCCTGCAGACCTGGATGCTAGAGTGCTGCAGTGTAGATAGGAACACAGGCTGGGTTCCTACCCGTTCTTTTTAGTCCCTGGCTCTACATAACCACTACACCACTTTGCAACTCAATCTCTGCAACTGCAGAAAATGGGGATGTTGGTGTCTGCCCCCTAGATCTGTGTGAAAGGAGGAATGAGACAATCCTTTGAAAGTGTTTATAGGAATGGCTAGAACACCATCACCCTTAGTGGCTGTAACAGCTGTTCTTATCCTCCCTCATCTTCATCAGTTTGTGTGACTGCTCCCAGTTTTGCCAGGTTGTGTCTGTAAATTTGATTTAAAAGATTTAAAAAGTTTGTTATCTCACAGTACCATTTGGGGGCTTTTCAAATCTTAGGGCATTATAGCAGCTGCAAGAATAATGTTTTACCATTTCACACCTCTTGTATTTCTGTTATCTTCTAGGCTTTGTGGTGACTCAGCTGGTGACTTCCTGTGGCTCTGATGGGCACTCAATGGCCCTGACAGAAAGTGGTGAAGTCTTTAGCTGGGGAGACGGAGACTATGGCAAACTTGGCCATGGGAACAGTGACAGGCAACGGCGGCCAAGGCAGATCGAGGCCTTACAAGGAGAAGAAGTGGTACAGGTGAGGCCTGGTGTGGATACATTTGCCTTTGAATGTAGATACGGAGTTGTTAAATAGCATTCTGAAGTTTAGTTAGGAGAAATAAGTATAAAAACAGATTCTGTGAGAGGTATAAGAGATTCACTGTTTTTGGTTATGCAGGCTCATTATTGAGCTTTTCGGGAATTAAATAGATTTTAATGTTAGAATGTACTTAACTTTTCCAAGCCATCTAACTTGGTCCAGGATACAATGCTGCAAGGGTCTTGGAAAAAACACCACAGGATTAGGTCCTGCCTTACAGTTCTTGGTAGGTAGAGGGGAGCCTTATTTAACCCCATCCTTTTTGTTGCAAAAGGGATGCACATGTCTGTCATCTTGTATCAGCTGGTGATATAAGATAATGTTGAAAAATTACATAACACCCCGGGGTTTACTATGAACTTTTCCACTCATTATCTCCTTTAGACTAGGTCAGTGTACACAGCCACAAGTATTGACAGTTATTCCAGGGACTGCTTGGTTTTCCTGAACCTGCTGAGGCAGACCAGAAGGGCTGTGTAGGCAAGTAGACTGCCTGATCTTCACTGGTAGGCCAAGTGTACTGCTGCATTCATAACCGAAACTGACTGGCTTCTTTCCTAGACTCTCTTCTTACAAACCTTTTTCTCCTTGGTTCTGACCTAGATGTCTTGTGGCTTCAAGCATTCAGCAGTAGTAACATCAGATGGCAAACTCTTCACCTTTGGGAATGGTGACTATGGTCGTCTGGGTCTTGGAAACACCTCTAACAAAAAACTTCCAGAGAGAGTGACTGCGCTGGAGGGATATCAGATTGGACAGGCATGGCATAAGTCAATACAATGCTCTAGTGATAGTAATTTTCTTACCTCTTCTGTTTGCACTTAGATATTTTCTATCAGAAAGACCAGAATCTCTAGTTGCATTTAAGGTCTGTACATTTTGTGTGACATATTTTATAATTTTTTTATGATTTTTTTTCTCAATGTGAAAAATTCACAGTTTTTGGCTCCTAATTTTTGGATGTGACTGCTTAAAAAACACTGCCCATAAAGTACTACTCCAACTTGCTATAAAGTCTTTTAAAAAGCTGGGTGTGGTGACACACACCTGTGATGCCAGCATTTGAAAGGCCGAAACAGGAGGATGAAGAGTTCAAGCAAAGCTGAGGTTATGTGTCATAACTCATCTCAAACAAGCAAACAGCAGCAGCAGCAGCATCAACAACAAAACTGCCTTTACACAGTGCAGTTTGGTTGTTGCTCCTGTGTGGCAGCATTGAGTTGGATGGCTGAATTTTTCCCTCTGTGCATAAACACATTGAAAGTGTCTCTTGATCGTGGGTAAGATATCTTGACTTTTCCTGTGTCATTGCTGAGACAGCCTCTGGAGTCTGGGAATATTTCTGAGTTACATGTACCTTTTTTTTTGTTTTTGAGACAGGGTTTCTCTGTGTAACAGTCCTGGCTATCCTGGAACTCACTCTGTAGCCCAGGCTGGCCTCAAACTCACAGAAATCCACCTGCCTCTGCCTCCCAAGTGCTGGAATTAAAGGCATGTGCCACTGCTCAGTTACATGTACTTTTCCCCCTGCCTTTTGTACTTTTATGTTCTTAGTTAGCTACAGATGCTTGAAGGATTTTACTCTGAAGAAAAGCATTCTTTAAGTATCTTGGGAATTCTGGTTAATGTGTTTGGCTTAACATTTGGATCAGTTACCAAAACTAGTAAGAATCTTGGAAAACAACACATGAAATTTTCAGTCAAGAAGAAAAAGTTCTGGAAGCAGAGTTTGTGTTCAGGCGAGATGATCTGCTCACTGAATACTCTGCTGTTTCTCCAGGTGGCCTGTGGGCTGAACCACACCTTGGCAGTGTCAGCCGATGGCTCCATGGTGTGGGCATTTGGAGATGGAGACTATGGAAAACTGGGCTTAGGAAATTCGACTGCAAAATCCTCCCCTCAGGTCAGTTACTGCCTTGAACCTCAGTTTGAATACAATAGTAATTAGATTCCACTTTTATCAGCACCTCTTTTAAATTGGAAGTGCTTTAGCTTGGAGATTTTGTAATTTGTAATGAGTGTTTAAGACCTTCAGTTGCTTATTCTCAAATGTCCAACATTCTAGATCTTGGCTTTTAAATAAGCCATTGCTAAAGTAGAATGGATGTAAACATTCTGCAAGGATAAGCCTCTGTCTCTGCAGACAGGCTGAGTGCTGAGTGACTCTGTCCCGTATAAAGGGGAAACCAGACTGCCAGGGTCCTTAGGGAGAGATCCATGGGCAAATTTTTACAGCTCTGCCTGCAGTTACTGTGTCAGCTTTTTACCATTGAATTGTGCATCTTTCAAAACAACATATATACACATATATATAAGAAATGAGTGCATAGAAAATAAACTAGGAACAGTTATGCTCATTAGGTTTCTTGGTTCTGCAGACCTGTGCAGCTTTGTTATGTGGGCTTTCCTTACATATTTAATAAAGCATCATGACATGATTTCCAACTTTGTTTTCAAGTTCAGTTTGCTATCATATATAGCCTGTGACATGTTAATAGTTGCTTTGAAGAATGTTTCTGGGGAATGTAGAGGCAGCTTTTATCACCTGGGAAAAGTAAAAGGAAAGCAAACTGACAGGTACCTGCGTATACTCTCTCAGGATCTTGCAGTGTTCTTTAAAACGTTATGGTTTTCTTTGGTTTCTGTTCCTCAGTGGAATGCTTCAACTTTACGTGAGTCCCTGAGAATGGTAGCCACACTTCCCAGCCTCTGCACACTTTCTCCTACACACTCAGTTACCACCTAGAGCAGTAGCAGGAAATAATCTTTAGGAATATGACTCCGGTAAAAAAAGTCAATGACAATTGGCCTTTTTATTGGAGACACTACTTGATGTTATAAATGCCAGTAGGAAAACCCATGAGTTTTTGTTTTGTTCTTCCTTCTGAGCACATGCCTTATACTTTTATTTCACAGAAAGTTGATATCCTTTGCGGAATTGGAATTAAAAAGGTTGCTTGTGGAACTCAGTTCTCTGTGGCTTTGACCAAGGATGGTCATGTGTATACTTTTGGTCAAGGTAAGGTACCTTCTAGCCTATGCTGTCTTCTGTACTTGTATATTATAGAAACATTTGCCTTCTAGGTTTGTAGTGTTCTGGGTGGTGTTTACCATGTGACCCTTGTTCTTTTGCTACTTTCTGCTCCTGTTTGATGAATTTTGTTTCAAGGACAAACTCCCTCATTAAAGCTCGTGTGAGAGCTTTCACTCTTGCTAGAGGGATCCCTGCCAAGAGCTCTCCCTCCTCCTCTCTGCTGCCGTCTGTCTAGAGAGACTGAGCAGTGTGAGGATGGGGTGAGAGGGAGAGGTAAACCGGGACTGTTTGTAGTCTGGGAGAACACTGAGTCCTCTGCAAGGCTCGCGCTCTCTTAGGAAGGAACTTAACTCAGTCCTTGTGTTAGCTCACTGTGTCATCAGGATGGTACATCACCTCACAGAATGGGAGAAAGATGGTTCTGTTTCCTGGTTTCAGAGTTTCAGTCTGTAGTTCTGTGATTCTCTTGGGGAAAGAGAATGGTGGAACAAAGCTATTCACCTCAAGGTAGATATGAGGCAGAGAAAGAGAGGAGGGGGAAACAGCTGGGGGACAAGATACATCCTCCAAACACATTCCTTCAGGCTGGCAAGATAGCAGCATGTGTGAAGGCACTTGCTGAAAAAAAGAAATAATTGTCCTCTGACCTTTACATACATAGTGTGGCATATGTGTGTGCACACAAGAGGAGGAGGAAGAGAGAAGCAGCAGCAGCAGCAAATAAGGGGCTGAAAAGATGGCTCAACGGCTAATAGACTCGCTGCTGTTGTAAAAGGCCTGACTTTGGTTCCAGGAACGCACATCACGTGGGTCCCAACCATCTCTAACTCTAATTCCAGGGGATTCAACACCCTCTAGTCTCCATGGGCACTAGGCATGCATGCAGGCACTCACACATATACATAAAATAAAAATAAATGCTTTACTTAAATAAATAAATGTTAAAAGAAGAAAGATGCCTCCTATTACCATTTCTTCCAACCAGGTCCCACCTCTTCGTAGTCATTCAGCTATGGAAGAATCATTGATGAAGTTAGCATCCTCTCAGTAGCACTATTGGTGTGAGACCACAGCTTCAACACACATGAACCTTTGGGGCCACTTTATATTCAGATCATAACCGCCATATGGGGCCTTCTCTTCTAGATATATGTGTGAAGATATCCAACAGGCTATTGGGAATTTGTATCTGGGGCTCCAGAGAGATTGGGTATACAGATCTAGGTTAGGACATTGATTACACAGGGTAGTAGGTACAACTTTAGTCATAGCATTTAAGAAGCCCGGGAGGAGATGTAGAGTGAAGTCTAGAGTGGAATTCTAGGGAATGTTGGGGCAGTTGGTTTTGAATAGCAATTTGGTGAGTATAGTGAAGAGTCTCTGGGGAACAGGGGAACTCAGGCTATAATATCAGATAGTTATGTGTCATTCCCATGGGCCAGAGTCTGAGAGACCACTGCAGCAAGCAGGCAGGAGCCAACTTACAGTTTAGAGGAACAGTTTTAGGGCAGCTGTGCGAGTGGAAGTCGGATGGCAGATGCCATGCCTAATGGGCCTACCCGGTAGTGAGCAGCAGGGGTTGGGGCGGGGGGTAGAAATTTGAGGCTAAAACTCGTCTAATGGCATCTTTTTTAAGAACACAAGAAACTTGAAGGCCTTGAACATGTGCCAGAGTATTGAAAAGCCTCTTGGCTTGAAATACTGACTGTAGTTTTAATTTTTTTTATAAATAAAAAGACTAACATTTCATACAGGAATACCTCAACCTTTTTACTTAAAGTGGTATATTTTGCTGGCATAGCACGTTTTGCTCCAAAGAGTAATATACATCATTGACATTCTAACACAAAGAGTTAATGACCTGTTAAAAAACGCAGACTTCAGGGTGCCATCATAAACTTCCTCTTGCTATCTTTCAGACCGCTTGATAGGCTTACCTGAGGGCCGTGCCCGTAATCACAATCGACCCCAGCAAATCCCTGTCCTAGCTGGAGTGGTCATTGAAGACGTGGCAGTAGGAGCTGAACACACACTTGCTTTGGCATCAACTGGAGATGTTTATGCCTGGGGGAGCAATTCAGAAGGGCAGGTAAATGCCATGTTTGCTACTCTTTCGAGCCTTAGAAATCTGACATTGTTGCTTATTTGCAAGAATACCTTTATAGTTTATAATAATTGTGTCCAGAGAATCCTTTGCTTGTGCAGGAAGTCTTGCCATCCCCAGTAGTCACAGGAGTAAATGCAGGAATAGAAATGAAGAGAATATGAAGAGTCTTCAGGTTTGTGTGCTTGGTCCCTCTGTGTGTCTGTGTATGGAGAAAGGCTTTGCTAGGAGATGTCTGAGATAGATGCTTCTACCGAGGTTTTCAGCCCACGTGCAGAGCCATCTTTGCCTCCTCCCATAAATCTCAGATCTGATTGCCCATAGAATCAGAGACCCTGATATTCAAGGTCTGTTATTCACAGTAACCTTAGTGAGCATTTATATTCTCATAACTACATTAGCAGACCAGGAAGTTGCTCATCTTTGTGGTTGCTGTAGTCTTGATGAGAGGAGAATTAATGGTGAAGAGACTTTTGGGAATTCCCTCACTAGGTGTTGGCAAGATCTTCCCCACTGATGTTGAACACTTAGCTGCTGCTGCTAAAAACAGAGGCCTGGAGTCCATGTATATTTTATATCTGTACTATAACACGGAAGCCAGTGTGTTTTAAGTAAGAGCTCTATAGATCCTTCTGTTCTCACTTTCCAAGAAGAACTCCTACCCTTTTCAGAAGTGGAATCCAAGAGTGACCAGTTGTTAAGACGAATCTGTAAGTTTGGACTGGCTCTGTCGCCTCTTGTTTTTAGGAGACAGTCTGAGCTGTTAGAACTCTGTGATAGAGAAACAAATCAGAATTTATTTCATTATTGATGTTGGTGTATGACACAGACGTTAACAGATTATATCTGCTTGACTTCTGTCTCTTCAGTCTCGTGCATTTGTTTTTTTATTCTTAGCTTGGCCTAGGCCACACCAACCATGTTCGAGAACCAACCCTGATAACAGTTCTGCAAGGGAAAAACATCCGTCAGATCTCAGCTGGCCGTTGTCACAGTGCCGCATGGACAGCACCGCCTGTCCCACCAAGAGCACCAGGTGAGAGGCAGACCGTTTGCACTCCTCCAGTTGCCCTTCCAGCAGTGCCTGATGTACTGTCTGCTTATAGTTCTGAGGGCACCCAGCATCTGTCTGAAACTGTCAAGGCTTCTGGAGTATTCTATTCTCTGTGCTACAAACACATAAATATTTCATATTATGAATCATTTCCTCTGCAGACTTCAGTGTCTAGCAAAGACTCCTGTGCTCTCTTCTCTCTCTCCAGTCCCAAAAGAAATCAGCATATGTTTTAGGCAAGCAAAAATTAATTAGGTTAGAGCATCTAAAAGTATACTTTTATATAGATAAAAAGATAGCAAATGAAATGGGCCGTGATGACCCAGCTTTAATCCCAGCACTTAGACAGAGGCAGGAGGATCTGTTTGAATTCCAGGCTAGCCTGATCTACACACATAGTGAGTTCCAGGATAGCCAGGGCTGGTAGGGAAAACCTGTTGCAAAACAAGGACAACAAAAAGGTGACAGTTGCTTTGTAAGGCGTAGTACTGTTAAAAAGATGAAAAGCTCTCGCTTCAGTAGCCATTTGATACAAAGTGTCTGGTCAGTGACTCCGTCCAAGTCCAGTTGCTGCTTGCCGTTTTATTCCAGTGTGGAGTATGAATAGTAGCTGCTTCTTGCTTTTAAATTTTCAAATACTACAAAATCATTATAGGTATTTTTTTTTAAAAAAAGACTCGAAAATATAAGGCAGGGCTTGGGGAGACAGCTTATTCAGTAGTCTTACCACACAATCATAAGGACCAGTGTGGGAGCCCAAACAGCCACAGAAAGAAGCCAGGCATGTTGGCCCGGGCTTGTAATCTCAGTGCTGCTAAGGCAAAAAGACAGGCAAACCCTGGTGGGGCTCACTGGCCCCTAGCCTGGCCTGATCAGCAAGCTCCAGGCCAGTGGAAGAAGACCCTGTCTCCAAAAACAAGGTGGAAGGTCATCCTGAGGAATCACCTCTGATTTACTCATACATACGTATGCTAACACAGATGCATAATTGGCTCCTTCAGTAAGGAGCTCCGATGGGCTGTGTCTTCCATTTCCCTCAAATGTAGCATTACTTTAATTGTGGCATTCTTCTATAGTTTCCATAATTTGTGATACTGCTCATCCAAGCCCTAAAGCACCTCTTCTTGCTGGCTTCTGGTGTCTGAGGTATCATAATTTCTGAAGCCATGTGTGACTGGGTGCTTAGAGTCCCTTCTGTTTTTGTTCACCTCCCTACTTCCCCAGCAAGTCTTTGGAGAAAACTCCTCAGAGAGATGTTTTTTCTTAAGGACTAGCAGTCACATAGATCCCCAGCAAGCAGAAGAGGAATACCTGGTCCTCATTTGCACCATGCATTAATATGAGATTGACAATCATTGAATAGAAAAGGAAGAAACCACCACCCCCCAACCCCAACTGTTTTAGTCCCTTTATTCAAACAGAAACAGTTAAAGGAGAAAAACTAGGTTTCCTCTGGGTTTTTTTGTTGTTGTTTGGGGGCTTTTTTGTTTTATTTTAATTTTGTGTGTATTTGTTTTGTTTCATTGTTTTGGATTTTTGAGATGGTCTCATGTAACCCAGGCTAGCCTTGAACTTGCCATACTGCTGAGGATGACCTTGAACTCGTGTTGGAATTATAGGCCTATCCTACCATGCTTGGCTTATGATATTTGAAGTTTTAAGAATCAATAGTGTCCTAGTCAGTGTTCTCTTGCTTAAAGAGACACCAAGACCATGGCATGTCATAAAAGAGAACATTGAATTGGGGCTGGCTTACAGTGTCAGAGGTTTAGTCCACTCTCATGGTAGCTAGCAGGCAGACTTGGCATTAGAGAAGTAGCTGGGAGTTCTACAGGCAACAAAAAGAGAGAGACTCTGGGCTTGGCATGTGCTTTTTGAAACCTTAAAGCCCACTTCCAGTGCCATACTTCTCCAACAAGGCCACACCTACTAATCGTTTCAAATAGTATCACTCCTTGGTGCCCAAGTATTCTCATTCAAACCACCACAAGTACTAAAGCATCCAAAAAATTAAGATTAGTTAATGGGTAGAGGAATAGATATCTGTGTAGAACAGTAAATACAGCAAAATATTAAGTAGAGAATGTAGGTAGCGAGATTGTGTGTCCATTGAGGGATTATCTTGTGTTTGAAAGTTTTCAAAATACTTCAGATGGAAGCAATGCATTTTCCTTCACAAGAGCTTCTGTGCTTGGGCAGGTGTGTCAGTGCCTCTCCAGCTGGGCCTGCCTGACACAGTGCCCCCGCAGTACGGGGCACTGAGAGAGGTGAGCATCCACACTGTGCGGGCCAGGCTCCGGCTGCTCTACCACTTCTCTGACCTCATGTACTCATCGTGGAGGCTGCTGAATCTCAGCCCCAACAACCAGGTAAAGTGCTGGAGTGGGAAGTGGTACCCAGGGTATATTTGCAAGGTCCCGGACCTTTCTGCCTTTGCACAGTTCTCTCATGGCTAATGTGTTAGCTCTGTGACTCAAGAAGGACGGGGAAGTCAGCAGTTGGAATTCCATTTTATTGCTGATGTGGAGACAAGTGGCTGAACAGAAAGTGTTTTGATTTGTCTAAAGCTGGAGGAAGCATGAGTGACTGAGCATGTCACAGCTCCTGCCAAGTCTAATACACGATGTTAAGTGCCTGGTGTGTGGCCAAATGGCAGGGTATTTTCCTAGCCTGTACGAGACACCTGGGTTCCATCCTAGCCCCGGAAAAAGAAAGGGGGAAAACATCTAAGGACACAGTGCTCCTAAGACCATAGTACACAGCGTTAAAGAATCAAATCAGCCGAGAAGTTTAGGAGACTTCTTTCTCCTCCTAAAGGAGCATTCTCAATCTAGTAAAGGGAAGTTAGGGAAAATGAAGTAAGTCTTTATAGAATAGACCCACAAATTAAGAAATAACTAGGTTATTTAATAAATAAACATGTCTGCCAAAATAAAACTCTCAGTCAGAATCCTTTGGATCACCAGTCATGAGAGAAAGGAAAAGATTTGATATCTTTTTACAAGTAGGCAACAACCAGGCAGGAGGATGGTCTGTTGCACTAGAGTGTCAGCGAGCTGGTTCTAGTTAAGTGAGAAGTGTCTGATAAGAAGCCACGTGAGAAAAGTAACTGAGAAATATCTGAATAGTACATTTTTCACATTGTTGAGAATTTATGTGGACACACGCAGACTGGAAAGGCAATGCATGGTGTCAGTGGGGTTATCTGTGTGTGGATGAATGATGGATGATTTTATACCATGTCTGGATTTCTACTTTTCTGTATTTTGTAAGGCTTTAAAAATGGCAGTCATATTTTATCAGTATTTTTTTAAGTTACTAATTTCAACTGAGACTCAGATCTATGCTTTTAAAGGACATTTCAGAAAGAAATGATATTTAAAAGTACTATTCTTTTAAGTCTGGTATTATGCTATCTCTGATCTCCTTATGTTGTCTACAGAACAGCACATCTCATTACAATGCTGGAACATGGGGCATTGTACAGGGCCAACTGCGACCTCTGTTAGCTCCAAGAGTCTACACTCTCCCCATGGTGCGCTCCATAGGGAAAACCATGGTTCAAGGCAAAAATTATGGGCCTCAGATTACTGTAAAGAGAATATCAACCAGGTAGGTCATGTGTGTTTCTCTAACCAGCTAGAATTGTTTAGAATATTACTGCCAGCTCATCTGTGTGCCCTAGCTTCTTCACTTACAAAGGGTAGTGATAGTGCTCACTCTAGTCCCCGTGTCTGTTCACTGATGGAAAGATACCACCAAGGATCTTTGTGGTGATCTGTGGAGATGAAGAGTTATGTTATATTACTCTTTTGCTGTTTTATTTCTTTTTTCTTTTTAGAGGTCGGAAGTGTAAGCCCATCTTTGTTCAAATAGCAAGACAAGTGGTAAAGCTAAACGCATCAGACCTCCGTCTACCCTCCCGAGCATGGAAGGTTAAGCTGGTTGGAGAAGGGGCTGATGATGCTGGAGGAGTATTTGATGACACCATCACAGAGATGTGCCAGGTACATGCATGAGGTGTCCCTACTGACGTCTGTTAGTGGTCTTTGACTATTGCCAGTATAGCACGGGTGCATCTGTGAGTCTTTCAGTTACACTGCTAGTGCTGTGTAGTGAATGCCAGTGAGTTTGGGAAATGTTTTGATCGCTTAGCACATCAAGATCACTGACTCACCCATCCACCATCTGTTATGCTGTAGTAGAAGATACAGTAGTGACACATGAATACATTTTAGGAGACAGATCCAGGACCACTGTGTGATTTATTTTGGTGCTTCTACAACAGAGTGGATCCACCAGGCTCCAGAAGAATAGAAAAATGAGTGTTAAAGAGTTTAAACTGGGACCGGAGAGATAACTGCAGTGATTACAAGCACTTAGTGCTCTTCCAGAGTATGCAGGTTAGGTTCTCAGTGCCCACTCTCAGCTCCGGAGAGTTCAGCGCCCTCTTCTGGTCTCTGAGGATACTGCTTGTATTCGATGCACAGACGAAACACCCATACAAGTAAACACAGTTTTTGAAACTGAAACAGTAATTTTTAGAGTTTGGACCAGTTCTGATTTTATAAGCCACACTGGCAGACTGCTTCAGGATTAGTACTGTTCCTTCCACTTTGCCTGATAAACCCTGTGGCTTGAGTGACACTCAGCTGTCACTATTGAGTCAGTTTGGAAGTTCACCACACCCTGCTCAGAGCTGTACAGCTGCTCACTGGTGGTCTTGCTCCTGCTGCTTCTTCATTCACAGGTGATTTCTCACATAAGGACTTCATAATTTCTCTTTAAGTTTGGAATCACAAAAATAATTAGACTATAGAGATTGCTAAAGTGGAGCATTTAAATTCCTCAAAATATCCCCTTTTCAGTATTATCTTTAATGTAGTTGGTTTGTGCATTGATTGTCATTTCTCAACAAAACACTTTCTTCTCCTGCAGGAACTTGAAACTGGTGTCGTTGACCTTCTCATCCCGTCTCCTAATGCTACTGCAGAAGTCGGTTACAATAGAGACAGGTAAGATAGGCATGCTTCTCAGATGTCTTCATGATGACAGTCACCTACTGAGTGCTTCCTGTGCACCAGGCACTGTTTCCAGTGCTCCACACGTGTTTCCACTGAGTCCTCGCTGTAATCCTGAGGCAGTGCACCCGTCATGCCCCTGCCACGGTGAGAAACAAGACACTGCCATCCTCACTCAGTACTGAGCAACAGATTGATGGGAATACAGAGGGAAGAACTTATGCACCCTGGCTGCCATATGTTTCTCCAGGCTTTACCATGTATGGTTCATTTAGATTCTGCTAACGCCATGTCATAGAGCTGGTTGTTCACAATCCACTAGTGTCCTTGTATTTGTAATTTTTTAATTTTTTCATCTTGCTCTAAAGACTTAGAAGTTATAAGTGAAATGATTGCAGAATGTGGGGCATTCTGGAGCAGGAGGCTACTAGGCCATTTTCTAGCTCTTTTACTTTTCTTCTAAGTATAGTTGGGTTTGGTGGGGCATGCCCGTAACCCCAGCACCTGGGAAATGGAGGTAGGAGGATCATGACTTTGACGTTAGCCTGAGCTTTGTAGCAAAATCTGTCTTAAAAAATAGAAACAAGCCGGGCGGTGGTGATGCACGCCTGTAATCCCAGCACTCGGGAGGCAGAGGCAGGTGGATCTCTGTGAGTTCGAGGCCAGCCTGGTCTACAGAGCTAGTCCAGGACAGGCTCCAAAGCTACAGAGAAACCCTGTCTCAAAAAACAAAAAACAAAAACAAAATACAAAAAAAAAGAAACAAAATGGGAACTTCAGAGATGGCTTAGTGAGTAAGAGCACTTGAAAAACAAGAGGACCTGAGCTCAGATCCCCAGGACATAAAACCTGGCTATGATTACTTGTGCCTGGAACTCTGGTGCTGGGAGCTAGAGACAGGCCGATTCATTGGCTGGCCAACCTAGGCAAAACCAGGTAAGCTTCACTGGTAAGACTGGTGAGAGGTCCAGTCTCAAGATCCAGTCTCAGAAAATAAGGTGGAAGGCAGCTAGGGACACACTCCTTTAATCCCAGCACTCAGGAGGCAGAGGCAGGCGGATCTCTGTGAGTCTGAAGCCAGTCTTGTTTACATAGTGAGATTCAGGTCAGCCAGACTCTGCCTCAAAAAAATAAGGTGGAGAGCTATAGAGGAAGATACTCAACATCCTCCTCTGGCCTTCACACACTCATGAACCCACCACATGCACAAGCACACATACACACATACGTATTCTCTGTCTCTCACACACATGCTCTCAATCTCTTTCTTATACATACACATATAAATATACACAGAGAGATATTAATTCAGAATGTTGTCCCTATGCTGTCCAAAACAATATTCCTGTGTAGTTTGGTGAACACTCAAATGTGGTTAGGATAACTAAAGATCTGAAGTTGAGCCTGGTGTGATGGCCCATGCTTACAATTCCAGCACATGAGATCAAAAGAGGGGCAGTAGGGATGTTTAGACTGGAATTCAATAGCTGCATGTAGTTAATGACTGCTGGATTCAACAGCACAGGTCTAATCTAATGTTCTAGCTGTGGGGAACTCATTTCTGATGGGAGGAATCTTCGCTGAAAGATTTGCTTTTCTTCCGCAGGTTCCTTTTTAACCCTTCTGCCTGCCTTGATGAACACTTAATGCAGTTCAAGTTCTTGGGAATTTTAATGGGGGTTGCCATTCGGACCAAAAAGCCTCTGGACCTTCACCTGGCCCCTCTGGTGTGGAAGCAGCTGTGCTGTGTTCCACTCACCCTGGAGGACCTGGAGGAAGTGGATCTGCTCTACGTGCAGACCCTTAACAGCATCCTTCACATTGAAGACAGTGGCATTACTGAGGAGAGTTTCCATGAGGTAAACCCCGGCACATGGAAGCTTCTATGTGGACGTCCTGTGTGTGCAGATGGGAAGTTTTCTGTGTAGAGTCGGAGTCTGTCCTCCTCTTTCTGTGAGCCTGACCCTGTCTGTCTGGGCCAAGTTGCCCCTGGCAGCTCAGTCTTAGTGGTCCCAGTAGCTGCTCATGTGTAGAGCTGGCGCTTGTCCCCAGCTCCTGTTTCTTCCACTTCAACGACTTCTCTGCCCATCAGAGTGGACAACCAGGGGTGCCAACTGGAAAGGGACCCATGTTCCTAGGTGGTGGGAACACAGAAAAGATGTACCTCTTTTTCCCTGTATCAGATGGGTCAGCATGGTCTTGAACAGTTGTAGCTGCCTGGACTGCCTTGTTTTTAGTACTAAAGCCTTGTCTTTCTTACTGTTGTGTGTGTGAGACCTGCTTTTGTTATCCTCTCTGCCCATGTAATAAAATTTCTTATTTTTCTTTTCTTAGATGATTCCTCTGGATTCTTTTGTTGGCCAGAGTGCTGATGGCAAAATGGTTCCCATAATCCCTGGTGGAAATAGTATCCCCCTCACATTTTCCAATAGGAAGGAGTATGTGGAAAGGGCCATTGAGTATCGACTGCATGAGATGGACCGTCAGGTGAGATGAGACATCATGGTGCAGGAGGAGGCGCCTGGAATGCTTTAGTTCTTCCAGACAAGAGCTCACCAGTTACTGCCAGGTCTGGCCGTTATTTCCACTGATGTATAGATTCACTGGTATCAGTATTTTAGACCTCACCCAGAGACTTCTTAGGCCATGTGTCACTGCCCACGCCCTTAAGGCAGCTCCGAACTGATCATTGGTTGTGAGGTGAAGCTCTCACCTCGCACTGAGGCCCCACCTTACCACTCCTCACATGTCTGGCCCACAGTTCTTACTACTTCCCTATCCAGTGCCCCCACTCCAGCTAGGTCAGTCAGCCCTAAATACAGGTCTTACAGCCTCACAAGAGCCTCTTCCCTTCTGACACAGACCTTCCTTCGGCCTAGCTAGGAGTGCACCTCCTTCACAGACCTGCTTCTCCTAACTGGGAGAGACTTTTTCCCTTACTCTGAAATACACTCAGTTTGTGTCATATTTGTGTGGATATAGTGGCCTAAGAACATTTGAGTCTTGTTTCTGCAGTCCGCTTGAAAGGCTGCAAGTGAAGAGCGCACCTTCTTTGTCATTGGTGTTCTCTGGTCTGTGCTGAAACACGGGTAAGCATTGAGTTAATGTTAGGGTAGGAATACGTGACCATAGGAGTTGATACTCTATCCACAGTTGGTTCTTTTCAAAAGATCATTAATAATTTCAGTGTTTCATTTTTAGGTTATGTTGGGCCTTTTTAGCTCTGGATCCAGGCTCTGAGAATATCTAAGTTCAGTTATTTGAAGTTCCATACCCTTCATTCTTGGTTCCTTCTTTGAGTTTGGCTTTGGGGCCAGTTCAGTCATTAAACTGTTTTCTTTAGTTTAGCAAAGGTAGGTTCAGTCAGTGACAGGGTTTGCAGGGCCAGGGTTCAGGGTTTGTCTCCAGTTCATGATGGAAAGGGGTGTGTGTGTGTGTGTGTGTGTGTGTGTGTGAGAGAGAGAGAGAGAGAGAGAGT
>CABHPR010141059.1:25002-43286 GCA_902168415.1 Peromyscus melanophrys | reverse complement strand
GGGGTGGTGGTGGTGGTCGATGTATCTTTGACAATAATGGCATTTTCTAAAGTAACAGCTATCTCCTCTAAGTGCCCTACCTTGCTGGTCTTGTAGGCTTTGACAGAAGCCATAATGCAATAGAAACACCCTAGAGGAGTTTAGCCAGGAAAGCCAACTAGGTGTTCCTACCCACTGAACAGTTTCCCACTTGCAAACTTCTCAGGCTCCAAACCACCAGGATATCATGTTTTATTGGTGGATATTCAAGCTGAAGGTCATTAAATAATCCCTGTTGATCTGCTAGGATTTAAGGAAGTAACCTGATCCCACTCATCTATTTAGCATGATGTCTATGAATGGCACATGCTCTCTTCTCAAGAGATTCGTTTTTTAATGGTCTGGGCATCTGGCATTCTTTCTTTTAAGCAAAGGGATGATGTACTTCTTTTTTCATTTTCTTCTCACTTTAGTAAAGCAGGAATTAATTATTAATTGTCTTTTTGTGTTGCGGCCATTTAATTTTTCACATTGTTTTATTTCTTGTTTAAAGATGTCTAACATTGCAGTTATCAATTATTTGATTTTGAAGTTCATACTCTAACATAATTAGCAATTTCTTCTAGCCAAGCATTTAATAAATTGCTGTCTTGATGAGTTCTTTATTTGTCTACACAAGTCTATGCATTGCTGAACACAGACTTATTACTTCCTTGTCATTTATATGTCACCAAATGAAAACTGGCTATAATCTGAGCTTAATTTAATCAGAGTTTGAACACAAGTCAATATAGATGTGATGCTAATTCTACCCTGAACATGGGAAAATTTCAAAAATAAAAAAATCATCTTAATTTATTTATTATTTTTTCTATTCTGTTTTCTGTTTTAAGATGTACTTCTAGTGAAATTTTCACATAGTCTACTGGTACTATTATGGTACTGTTTATAATAATACTTATTCAGATGAATGTTGTTTAAAACTTTTAGGGTGCCTGTTTTAAAGAAATTGACATACATATTAGTGCTCAGTTTCTTATCAGAATGGCATATTCGATATCAATTGAAAGATTATTATACGTTATATTATATTATATTATATATTATTATAATATATAGATGTTTTATGATGGAAGAAACATACACAGGAATATATTTTTTATATATATATATATATATACATATATATATAGAGAGAGTTAGAGAATTGATTCTTAATAGCTCATTTTTACATTGAGTTTATAAAG
Organism: Peromyscus melanophrys; assembly: GCA_902168415.1. Lineage (NCBI taxonomy): Eukaryota > Metazoa > Chordata > Mammalia > Rodentia > Cricetidae > Peromyscus > Peromyscus melanophrys. Next base: position 42,060 of record CABHPR010141059.1, on the reverse strand, counting down.
AAATATATTTAATAAATTATAAGTTTCCTCCAACCCCTTCCTCCTTGAGACAATTTCATGTAATTCAGGGTTACATGTAACTTGAAATGTTTCTGAAGCTGACCTTGAATGCTTGAACCATTTGTCTTCACCTCTTAAGAGCTAAGATTATAGGAGTACCCATTATACCAGGTTTTGGGGGTGCTGGAAATCAAACATAGACTTCCATGCCTTCTAAGCAAGCCTATGAGTTGATCTTCATCCCCAGCCACAGTAAAATAGATATACTGTACCACGATAAGAATTTAGATGACTGGATTCAGTATCTAGAGTGCTGTTACATTATGGATATCTTCTACTATTTCTTAGTTAATAAGTGAAATTTAATTAATTTAAAATCAAATTATATATAAACTGGAGTTTTTATATATCCACAATTTGGTGTCAATAGCATTCAAACTGAAAATCCTTGCTCCTCTATAAAATACTGAAGAAGTCCTAGAAGGTATGAAACTGAGTTTGCATATATTTGTTATCCATTTGTTTTTTAACTATCTAAATATTGCTCATTAGGAAAATATTGCTTGCTTTCTAAAGGAATTCTTGTATATTCTAAAGCAAATTTTCAACTTATCACATTTTCTAAATTAAAAACTAGTAATAGAAATTTACAGATGTTGTTGTTCCACTTTCCTGGGTTAATCCTGGATTTGCTACTTTTGGCCTGTGCTCTTCTTTCTATTCTGAGACCAGCAAGACGCACTACACTTCTCATCAGGCAGCAATCCGTGCACTGAGTGTTTGAATATTTGGGTGTCCATGTGCATGTGACTGTTTTCACACCTTAATATTTAATCATTGTGTTCAACTTATCTTTATTCTGTTTTCTTCTATACATGTGGGAACAATTTTCCAAATGTTTGCTGATGATTTCTGGTTCAAAATTGAAACTTTCTAACAAATGTGTTAAATAGCTATTGTTTTTTCCTAATAATTTAATTTTTATTTTCATAAAGGAAGTGTTGACAGTACTTATGGGGTATCTGTTCAATTTCAAGAGCTCCCAGAAAAATGACAAAAATATAGTTTTACAAGCAATGATAGTATGGATAGTTTTCTAGAAACAAACCACAGATGATAAAAGCAGTCACAACTTTGATTTCTTGTATATGAAAATTTAAATGTTGGCAAACCAACAAACATGCCAAGCCTCAGCTACAATCTGCTAAATTGTAGATACACATTTTTGGTTCAGCTAGAAAACTCTATTTACCTTGATTACATATTAATTTGATTGCTTTCTTATAAGAAACATTAATGAAGAGAATTTTAGAGTTTCCAATATGAGAGTGTTTATTTCTTTCTTTGTATATTTGAATTACTTATGACAACGACTAAGTTAATGTGATATTCAGTCTTCCTTCAGAAGATTCTGAAAAACTGGCTGAAAATTAAGTGGTTAGTAAATCTTCGTGGAATCTACAGGGGTAGATTAATTTTGCAATCAAAAGCTTTCAATGCTCTGTGTTTGAATTGTCTTACCCATTTCTTCTACCTTCTCTTCAAGACCCAAATTATCTCTCTCACTTCATTCAGTCTGTTGGAAAGGCTTCCACTGAGCTTTTTGTTTTATTTCTTGAGTTTTTTAATTTCAATTTGCCTTTTCTTTAGTTTTTCAATTCTTAATCAATTTATATTTTAATATCTGAATTGTTTTTTCATTTCATTCAACTCTGTTTTTTACAAAGTCTTCATTGAAGTACTTATACACAACCTCTTTAAAATCATTGACCCTCTTCATGATTTCTATTTTGAAGTCCTTGTCTTATGCTTCAGCTAAATTAGTTTTCTAGAAAATATTAAAACAGGAGTCCTGGTTTCTGGAGAAGGCATATATTCTCGTTTGTTCTTTTTTGTGTTTTTGTGCTTGTATGTTTGTATTTAGAATTAAATATTTTTGCTATTTGTTGGTGTCCTATGGTTTTTCAGTTCCTTGAGTGCTGTCCCTCAGTCTGAAAGGTTGTATATCAGCAGAATGATGCTTAGCTTGCAGTCTTGGGGTCACTTTTGAATTTTAGTGTTTAGATTCCAACTGTTCACAGATCTGAAGTGCTGGTTGGAATTCTGAGTTCATATTCCAAGCATTCCCACATCAGTTAAGTGTGTGGTGGTAGCTATAAGCTATCCATTAGGGAAATTGGACTGACTCTTGAGGTTTCTTAAGTAGTGTTTGGGATCCAGTTTTGTGCCACAAGGCTAGAACAAGGCCTACCACAGATGGCAGTGAATCTCAAGGAATAGGATGATCTTGAGAAGGGGCTGAAGTGGACATCAGAGAAAGGATTATTGTACCCTAGGGGGACTAGAATGGAGGAAGGGAAGGAGGACATAGGTAGCTTACATTGGTCTCCACCAAATGTAACTGTGAGGACCCTAGAAGAATGTTCACCTCGTTCTGGGGGTAGTCACAAAGGAATGAGTAGAATGGCTGAGGAAAGTTGGAGATGAAGAACTAAGGGAACTCTGTGTATGTACCAGGAAGAGTGGCAGCTGAATACCAAGGGGATGGGTTCCATTGGGAGGATGAAGTGAGGAATTGGCAGTGGGGGTATAAGAATAATTAGAGATATCAGAATGGAGTAGTAGAAAGTGAGTACAGGTAGCCTGCCTGGGTCCTCACTAAGGGTGGTAGCTGCCACTAATGTAAAACTCTTAACAACACTATAATATTGATCATAGTTTCATTAAGCAGGGAAGAAAAGGTAAAATAGATATATTCATTGTTTATTTGTAGCTTAAATATAATACTATGCTAACCAGTTGGAGAATTATTCTGTGCATTATTTCCTCATGCATATTTTTACTTGACTATATAAAATATTCATATTTAGAAATTAATCAAAGAAGCATAATAAGCACGTCCACATATAATCACCATATATCTTCTCACTATTCTTCTACACATACTGCAGAACCAAACGCGTTGTAATAAGTGATCGTGAAGAGAGTTTGAAGGACTATTTTCAAGCAAATGTGAAAGATGAAAGGGATTTTGATCTCAGAAATGTGACATGAATAGAAAGTCCAGAAATCCTATGATGGTTTGATGTGTTAGAATGAAACTGTTAGCGTCTTCAATAATTTTCCAATGTAAATAAATAAAAACAAATTGCATTCATTTTTACAGTGAATTATTTTCAGTAATTACATCTAAACTATGTTCGACCCATTACATAAGGCACCTTACATATGTTTCAGTGCACTTTTAGTATATTCAGTTGAGAGTTTGAATAAAATATTTTAGCATAAAGTCATTAATGAGATCATGTAAGTGACTTGTCTCAGGACAGTTCTATGCATTACACATTTTCTATTGTACATTCTGTGTGACTCAAAATCACATCCTCCAGCATCTGTCTCTCAATAAGCCCTTTTACTTGTACATATTCTCTTGACAGTTGAAGACTGAAACCAAATATTTTGAACACATGAAATTTTTAAAAATATATTTTAGAGGAATATATTGATTGGAATTAAACTACTATCGTCTTATACAATTATTTTTTCAAACATCATATTACTATTGCAATATTTGTTAAAGTAAAATTTAAAAGTTATTCGACAATAAAAATTTACAGATATTTACTAATGTTAACATGTTTTCTTAAATATTTGTTTAGCAGAAATTATTATTTTTTCTTATAATTGTATTTCCCTCTTTCAGGTAACTCAAACTTCAACTATTCATGATGTCAAACAAAAGTTTCACAAAGCATGTGAGTTTTATTTATCTATTAAAATTTATGTCAACTTATTTTCAAATTGACACAAATTTGTCTATGAGAACAGGTTTGTCTATAGAACAAACACATGAAAGCTATGTTTTGAAACAGATATCATTAATAATTTTGAACTTAATAATTATTGAATATAATAATTCTCACACTTGATACTGTTATTGATGCTTTAATATTCAACAGGTTCTGTCAGTACTGAGAATGGACCTTCATGCCATATGTTCAGAAGCCATGTGCATAACTACTGAATTTTATCTCAAGAACAATCCAACTTGAGGTTTAATATAATGCCTTACAGTTTAATATATGTCATTACATTTTTTTCCTTGTATTCATTTTAAGATGTATTTTCATCATTATTTTTATTCAAGAGAGCCATGTGAGTTGGGAAAAAAATTGGAATTCATAAGTTAGTATGTTGAGCTATTGAATAAAATTTGAAAATAAAAACCAACAGAATAAATAAATTATTTCTTTTAGGAGAAATAGAAAATATTGATATATTGGTTTATAGATAACTAATTTATGATATGACTAGTTCAGTGACAATGTAAGTAGTAACATCATTTATAGAAAAAGACCCATATGGAAGATTCAAGGTACATCTTAAGGAACAAAAAACTAAAACAAGGAATGACAATTAGCTAATATATAGATAAATATACGAACATTTTGGAGGAATTTTCTTATAATGTGCTGTTGAAAAGCATATACAAATGAAGAATATAATTATTAGAAAACTGCTTACCATTTAAGGTGCTTTGGGAAGGCAAGTTCTGACATTTTGCCTTATAGACATGTAGAGTTTGGATTGAATAGTTCATTACACCAAGATCCAAGAAAAAACAAAGTAAGGGATGTTCACATAGCTTCCCTAGATTCACTTTTCTAGCACTAACTTGGGAGTGAAAGTCTGTGTCATTGTGTGCCAATGTTTTATATAATATGGAATTTCTTAAGTATGAAGTTTTTAAACCACGGAATTCTTTTTCAAACCTCAGATGTGGTAGTACATGTCTTTACACCCTGCCTGCAAGGTTAAGAAAAATGTGGCTCTTAAGTTCCAAGTCACAGTGAGCTAAAGAGTGAAAAGCTGGAGAAAAATTAATTTTTATCTAATTACATAATCTGTGTATGTAATTACCATGGTTATGCACACAGTATTCCCTACTTCTTTCTACTCTATGTACATTTATTTAGAGGTAGCACAATATTAGCAGAAAGCACATATTGCATTAAACCAGTAATTGGAATGTTAAACTTTAAAATGTCAGAAGGTTCAGACAGAGGGAAGTGTAGCAATTAAGGGAGAAGACATTTGAAAGTGACTTAAAAAATAAGGACAATTTGTACAAAATTTGAGAAATACTCCATTGGCAAAAGTGTGATCAGATTTAACAGCTATAATAAGAGTTGAGACTTATTAACCAGTTAATTAATTCTTCACAGTCCTATTTATAATATTTAGCAGGCTTATTAAAGAATAAAAACACCTTTATTTAAATGATGCTTCTTTCTTTTAAAGATAGAATTTATATTCTAGCATTTTTGTATTTTGTACTCTAACTTTAGGGCTCACAAACTTTATTTTATGACACTAAATTAACTTCTTATCATGTCTTCAGGCTTTGAAGTATAAAATTCTAATTATTAATGTCATAAATGAGTAAATGAATAAGTAAACTATTCCTCACAAGGGATTGTTTCTTAATAGAAAAAATTCTTATTTAACTTAATCCATTCCCATACTTACTGTTCAACAGCTTTTCATTATGATATCTCTATACACTCATATAGTGTACTTTAACAATAATCATTTCTCTATTAGTATTTATTTCACTCCTTCTTTTCCCATCCGATAGAGTCTCTTGTGGGATATTTGTTTATACTGTGTGAAGATGTGACACTGTGATTGGTTTAACTAGAAGGTGAATGGCCTATAGCTAGGCAGGGTAGGTATGGGGGACTTCTGGAGAAAAAGAGAACTCAAGGGTAAGAATCCAGGTGCATGAGAGATGCCAGCGAGATATAGAGAGAGTTGGGCACATAGAATGGAAAATAGGCAAATATCCATGTGGCAGAACATAGATGAATAGAAATGTGTAGATTTAAGTTATAAGAGCTAGTTGGAAACAAGCCTAAGTTAAAGGCCAACTTTCATAATTAATAATAAGTCTCCATGTCATTATTTGGAAGCTGGTGGTCCAAAGAAAGTCAGACTACAGTTATGCTTCTAGTTTTCTCTCCCCCACCACACACAAACACATACCTTATGAGACACACGAGCACATACTGGACAACACACAGCACATTTGTGTTTGTGGTTGACTTATTTCACGAATATACTGATCCTTAATTACATTCATTTTTCTATAAATGTCATATTATCTTTGTCAACTAAATTTTCACTCTGTATATATCACATTTTCTTCATTGCTGTTATTGTCAATGTGAACCCAGAGTAATTTCATTACTTGGTTATTGTGAGTAATGTCACAAAAAATGTGAGTATACAAGTTATCTCTTTACTCTTTGGAGTAAGTACACATAAATGGTGTAGCTGGATGTTACGAATGTTGCTTTCTCTCACTCTCACTCTGATATATATATATGGCACTAACCTTTCACACTGATTTTCACATTGCCTGTACCATGTTATAATGCAACCAATAGAACATAAATAGGACTGTGGTTGTATTGTGTTCCCCAAAATATTGTGTATGGTAATAAACTCATCTGGGGTCAGAGAACAGGACAGCCACAATATTAAACATGAGGATAGGCAGTGGTAGCACACGCCTTTAATCCTAGCACTCCAGAGACAGAAATCCCTCTGGATCTCTGTGAGTTCAAGGCCACATTGGAAATGGCCAGGCATGGTGACACACGCCTTTAATCCCAGAAAGCAAGCCTTTAATCCCAGGGAGTAGTGGTAGAAAGCAGAAAGGTATATAAGGCGTGAGGACCAGAAACTAGAAGCATTTGGCTGGTTAAGCATTTGGCTGATTAAGCATTCAGGCTTTTAAGAAGCACAGTTTAGCTGAGAGTCATTCGGATATGAGGACACAGAGGCTTCCAGTCTAAAGAAACAAGACCAGTCGAGAAGTTGGCCAGGTGAGGTTAGCTGTGGCTTGTTCTGGTTCTCTGACCATCCAACATTTCACCCCAATAACTGGCCTCAGGTTTGATTTTATTAATAAGACCTGTTAAGATTCCTGCTACATAGGACATAGAGCTTTTTTTTCCCCTTCTTACATAATGGCAGCATTTTGTTTTCTTAGTGAACTTAATTTTGGTCAGGATAAGAATGAACATCAGTATAGTTTTTGATTTGCATTTCCTTGATGGTGATTGATGATGTTTAGGTAATTGATTAACTCTACCTGCCTAATTTTAAGATTTTGTCCTTTCTTTCTCGTTTTGGAGATTTTTTGTCTCTATGGGCTCTCCAGTTTCAAGGTATAACATTTATCATGACTCAAAATAATTAAAAATAAAATCTATCCTGTTCTCTACATTTTCTGCTAAGCTAGCATCTCGGTATTTTATGTGCAATCTTGGTATATTGTAGCAAGCTCTGTTTAGCATGTTCAATTTTAAGCTTATTGATAATCTTTCACTTAATCCCTACTTACTTAACTAGGAATTAAATTCAACTAGTCACTCGATACTGTGGATCATAAGGAACAATTATCTCTCATATTCTATGTCAAATTTACAGGGTATTTATGAATTTTGAACCTTTTGCTTGCTGTGATTCTGTTCATTGCTTCTCATGTGACAAGTACAGTTCCTACTTTATAAGGGATACATGTATTTTCTCACTTCCATGTCTATTCTTATATACTGTTCATTCCCTTTTCTTTCCAGCACCATATTCGTGTGTGTGTGTGTGTGTGTGTGTGTGTGTGTTACAAATGGCCCAGTGCTGTTCTCATAATCTCTGTTATTTTTACTCTCTCTTACTTTTACAGTAACATGTAGCAATCAATGCATTGAAAATGCTCTTTACATTATTTGACTATCAACAAATGTCTCTATCCACATTTCTCACACATATATTTCAGTTTCTGAAAAGAAAAAAGTCACACATTATTCATCCTTACTTTTCACATGCTTAGGCCATGCATATTCAAAAACACAAGTTCAATATATAAAGACTCGTGCTTTACAAACAAATTACTGAAACAAATTATATGGCTCCTGGAGGAGATCATGCTGTCATTTGTCCTTGACGTAAGCAACCCAGGAAACAGAAGCTGCTTTTTGCCCTGATACTTACCTCTGTGCATAAACATGTAGGCAGACTCAATGAGGGGTTTGTGCATGGGAGAGAACTGACATGCACATGCGTGAGCTCATCTAAGATAATGAAATACACACTATGTCAATGTAATTCATGAATGCTTTTCATATAGTCAATTGCTTTAGATTTTTCACTCTGCACGTCTTTTGAATGCTCAAAGATAAAAATGGTAACATTATGCATATTAACATTTATGGTGTGGAGATGTCTGTCTAAAATTAAGAGGCAAAACACTGAAACATTTGTGTTTCTCTTCATCAACTAGACATTTGCTTTTCTAAAGCAGAGATACTCAGATACTGGCCTTATGTTTCTCAGCTGTTTATGGCATTCCATCACCATATAATAATAATCATGTTTTTCTGCAGTCACTATTTGTTTTAGCTCATGAATTGTCTAATTGTAGACAGAAATGTATTTTAAGAAAACCTTTCCATTTCCAGAAAGAAAATTCTGATATATCTAATGTGCTAAATGTTTAGGAATACATTTCCTAATCTTTCTCTAAACTCTTGATTACACCTTTTTGGGGATGTTTTTTGTTTTTTCAAGACAGGGTTTCTCTGTATAGCCTTGGCTGTCCTGGAACTTCCTCTGTAGACTAGGCTGGCCTTCAACACAGAGATTCACCTGCCTCTGCCTCCCTAGTGCTGGTATTTAGGTGTGCACCAGCTCTGCCTGGCCATCTTTAGACAATTTATGATGCTCATGTACAGATCAGATCTTGTATATAATTGTTCTGAATGGATTTTTAAATTACATTTTTGTATTTATTTTGTCTGTATGTGTATGTATATATGTATTTGCACATGTGTGACATGGTATGACAGTGGAGGTCATAGGAAAAGTTTTGTGAGTTGGCTGTCTTTTTACAGTATATGAATCCTGGAAATTGAAGTCAGCTTGTCATCAGGCTTAGCTGCAAGCTGCAAGTTCCTTTACCTGCTGAGCCTTCATGCTGGTCATTAAATGGATACTTCATACATTAATATCTAAGCTTTGGAAAATTTACATATTCTTCTACATAAGGGGCCGAGTTCTTATTGCGGAATTATAATATGCTGAATGACTTAGTTTTGCTTTTGAGGTTGATTCTTATTTACATATGAGAGCAATTTTGATAACTGGTGATTTGAAAATAAATATGTGTGATTTGAAAGTAAGAAACGTTAGAATATTTTTCTTTCACTAGATTAAGCATAAGGATGTTTCACTGTTCTTTTCTCAAGAACAAAATTTTCCTGCACCAAATGTAATTCAAATGGTTGATTTCCTTTTAGCATTCTTTTTTTATATTAACTGAAAAGGAACATTAAAAATTCTTACTCATATTACTCTTTCGGAGTTACCAATGGAGAAAAGGGAGAAAAAGCAAATTTTATGCTGTGATCTGGAGCAGCTACCATAAAGTTCCTGATCTACACAGAATAAGGGAAGCAGGTTAATGGAACATTGTATCAGTAGTAGGAGCTGCAGTAGACCTCTTAAAATTGAAGTGTACTCAGAAGTAATTTTACCCCCAATTCGTTTTATTTGCATTTGTTTCCATAATTTAGTAGACAATCTCAAAAAGAATGCATAAGTCAAAACATGGGAGGAAAAGCAATCCCTACTAATTCATCCACTGTGGATTAAATTTCAAGAAATAATTTGAAAACAGTGATACTCTCCCAAATTAAAGAGCTTATAAAATATTAAAGAACAGGTACTAAACACTTATCTCTACAAAGCATTGACTTTTTAACACCTTTTGCTGTACAAAACTTTTTTTTATGTAATTTCATTCAAGGTATAGTTGGTAAGAACTTTAAAAATTCATAAAAAATATGCTATTTTTACCAAAGAAATACCTCTGGATATTTGGTCCTAACTAGAACTATGTAAAATTTAATTTTTAAAGAAAATAAGGGACCAAATTCCATATGATTCCAAAATTCAAAAGTGAAAGTAGTTTTATTTAAAATAAAATTAGCATTTAAAATGTAAATATGTATAATGTTGATAAAAAACTTTTGACTTAGCATTGTTTAAATATATTTTTCCTATAAGACTTACTACCTTGTGAATTGTAATTGATTTATTGGTTTTAGGGCATTTAATTGTGCTATATATGTATTTGCTGTAACTATTATTGTTGAGAGATTTGGATGACTGGAAACAGGATGTGCTCAGAAATTTGGAGAGACCTGACAGTTGGTGATTACAATGTGCATGCTCAGAGAAAGCTGCCTGTGACAGACAGACATCCTGATGATGTTGGTATGGCTATTGTTGGGAAAGCAGAATGCATCAGTAAAGAAATTATAGTAGTGAAAAAAAGAATCGTTACCTTTATAATTGGCTAAATTTTGAATTATGTTTTCATATCATTGAGAACATTTTTAAAGATTTATTCATTTTATGCTTTGTAGCCTTAGTGTCTATGCCTCTTGTATTGTATCATTTCCATACAAAAAAAAATATGGCTTCACAATCCTTTTTATCTCACGTCTTAGAGACCTTTCTTTGCTGCTTTGTTCCTAACTCAAAAAGAAAATTGAAATAAGCTGGTGCATTTTTTTCCTGAGGGCTGTAAGAGATAATCATCTTAAGCCCTGCTCCATGACTCAGGATCCATGCTCAGCAACTGTCTGTGTTGCTTGGCATCACAGTCACATCTCACTTTGGCATCCGGTCTTTTCCATAGATTGAATTAAACATCTCTTCTGATACCCACTAGTTAAAGCTGAATATGACTAGATTATCCAGAAATATGCTTTTATTACATATTCCAGTCAATTTTTCTCTGCACTGTGCATATACATAATTTATGATTAGAAAATAGATACCTAAATGTCTATTATTTTGTTTCCCCAATATCTTGAATCATTTAAATGATCAATTATTCAATTAACTCCATTACTATATCTCTAGGTGTTTATGTCATTTTTGTAGATTGGAAAATAACATGACAGGGGGTCATCATTTTTCCTGAGTTGTATGTAACTTACTATACACTTAATTTATAACATAGAATAAATAGTAGCATCTACTACTGTTTTCATTGTTATGATCTTTAAGTCAAATTCAATAGTTTTGTAATGGATTTTGTTACTATTTAAATTATCTCTAAATGTGGGGTTTTCATGGAAGTTTAGTATTTTGTTATACATGTCTTTACCCATCGTTCCCAGCTCTTTTTCACCAGTGAACCTTTCTCATCCAGTATTCTCCATTCCGTATTGCCATGTGGACTTTCTCACCTCTCTAGTGACACAGAACTGTTTTTTTTTCCCACAAATATATAGATATAGATATAGACATTTAACAATTACTAACTAGTACTCACATTTAGGAGAGGACATATGGTATTTGTCTTTTTTTAAAAAATTGGTTACTGTAATGGTTTAAGCGAGAAATAGACTCCTTATGATCAGACATTGGGTCACTTGGTCTTACGTTCATGGCACTGTTTGGTGAGCTTCAGAATATTTGGCCTATCCAGAGGAAGCATATCACTGGAGGTTGAGTTTCAAAGTTGTTACCTCATCTTACTTTCAATTAACTTCTCTGTTTCAAGATTAAGGTTGTGATATCTCAGCTTCCCATTCCTGCCACCATGGCTGGTACTTGCTACCGTGCCTCCCCACCATGAAGAACTCCTAATCTTTTGGAAACAAATCAATACAAACTCTTTCTACCATATGTTGCTTTTGGTTATGGCGTTTTATAAGAGCAACAGAGAAATAACTGACACACTTACTTTGCTTAAAATCATGTTGTACAGTTGCATACACTTTTCCTGCAAATTATAAGATTTTATTTTTTTACAGCTCAAAGTATCTCATTGAATGTATGAGTCATACTTGTATTATCCATTATCTGTTGATGAACATCTAGGCTAAGTTTCTTTCCATACTATTGTGAATTGAACAGTGTGATAAATATGGGTATGTACTTATCTTTGTAGTAGGATGTGTTATTCTTTGACTACATGTCCCAGATCGGTAGAAGTGGACAATAAGATAATTATCTTTTCATTATTTTAGAAGTCTTCCTGCTAATTTCCATAGAAGCTGTAGTTTAATCTCCCTACATCTATATGAGGGTTTTTCTGTCCTCATATTTTCTTTAGTGTTTTTCAGTGTTGTTTTCCTGATAGTGACTGTTCTCACTGAAATGAGATGAAATCTCAAAGTAATTTTAATTTACTATACTTCACATTTTTCTGCTTGCTAGCTTTGTTTAACATTTTATTTTAAATTTACTTTTAGCAAAATTCTTACTATGTAACCCTGGCTGGCCTGGAATTCAATATAAAGACGAGAGTAGCCTCTAACTCACAGACATCTATCTGTCTCTACCTCCTGAGTACTGTATAAAAACCATTCCTGAGTGTGCTATTATATTTTTTTTTATAAATTATTATTTGTAGTTCTTTTCTGACAGTCTATTTTTTGGCTGGCAGCTTTGTTTCTCTGGTGATTAATAGTCTCAATTCTTCCAATAATATAGATATTTCCTCTTTGTCTGAAGGCTGTGATTTTTGCCTATTCTATGGGTTGTCTGCATATGATGTTGATGGTTTCTTTTCCATAAAGAAGATTTTATTTCTTTTTGCTAATTTTTGAGATCATATCATATGTTATTGTGATCATATACATACTTGTTTTTGAGTATGATTAGGTCTGAAAATATTTCTTCTTTTTTTAGCGATTATACTGCTTCTGGTTGTAGATTAAGTTCTCTGATCCAGTTTCAACTGATATTTTGTGTACAATGAAAGAATGGATCTAATTTTAACCTTTTGAATGTGTATATACTTTGTTGCCAGCACCACTACCTGAAAAGATTCTATGTTTTCAAGTGCATACTTTGAAAACTTGTCAAAGCTTAGCTTTCTATGACTGAATTAATCTCTGAAGGATGTAGATGTAATAGTCTTATTAAATAAGAAACCCAGAGCCAAATGCAGAGTTAAAAGCCCAAGAGGTCAGAGCAGTAGATAAGAGCTGATACTAAAAACCCTTTCTTACCCTTCGCTGCGCTGCCATCCTTCCCCTGAGAAAGAGACCTACTTCCTGTGTATCTGTCTTTTTATTGACTTTCTGTTCTGCCTTCTCACTGGTTGTAAACCCAATCACATGACCTGCTCGTCACTGCCTGTCTATACAGACCTCCAGGTCTTCTATGGTTGGTATTGAGATTAAAGGCATGTGTCTCCATGCTGGCTGTGTCCTTGAACACACAGAGATCTGCCTGTCATGTGATCAGATTAAGAGTCTGTGCTACCACTGCCAGACTTCTGCTATGGCTTGCTATTAGCTCTGACCTCCAGGCACTTTTATTTATTAACATACAAATAAAATCACATTTCAGCACAAATAAAATATCACCATAGGAGGATTCATCTCTGAGCCTTCCATTTTATTTCATTGGTAATAAATCTGTTTTGTATCAGCATCATGATACCCTGATCACTATGATTAGGTAGTGTAGTTTCAATTTAGGTAATATGATGTCTCTGGCTATTTCAATCTGCTCACAATTGTTTGCATTCACATGGTTCTCTCTCTCTGTCTCTCTCTGTCTCTCTCTGTCTCTGTGTCTCTGTCTCTGTCTCTGTCTCTGTCTCTGTCTCTCTCTGTCTCTCTCTCTCTCTCTCTCTGTGTGTGTGTGTGTGTGTGTGTGTGTGTGTGTGTGTGTGTGTGTGTTTATTTCACCTCCTTGGTTAGTTTTATTACAGGGTAGTGTTTACAAATAAAACATAGACATGTGTTCTCATAGATGACTAATGCAAAATTATTTTGAAGTAGAAAGGCAGTGGTAAACCTGCTTGGATAGAGAGAATGATACCACAATGTATGTTAAACCGAAGGAGTAACCCTAAAGGGAAGATATATGACCATTTTTATGACATAGCAATGTGACAAATATCCAAAAAATCCCTATTGCAGTTAAGTGTGAAATGAAACAAACAAACAAACAAACAAAAGCATTCTAACTTTATTTTTCTACATATCAAGAGAATGAAGGTAGATAAAACAAAAGAAAGCAAATTTTATGGACTCGGTTTGACATTGTTTTGTAATGCTCCTGAATTGCATATAAAAGTTATATAAGTTTACAAGTATGTGGACACTTTCTGAAGCTTATAGACTCTAGGAAAGGCTGAGTGGCCTTCGAGGATAGGGTCAAGTGCTATTTGCAGAAGTGTGAGTTACTTGATCTGAATCACAGATTCCTGCTCTATGTCAGGACACTGGAGAATGCTGCTGTGTAGCCTCTCTATCGGAATGAGCAGAAGAAGGGAGATAACATCTTTATGAACAAGATACACTTTCTAAAGCTTTCACAAACCACGATTGTCAAGACTTAGGCATGAACCTACAGGCCTTTTCTTGTGGTGAACTTTAAAGATATTTTGCACCTGAGATTATTAAGGAATGTGGTCCAGGCAGAAACTGAGCAGGAATGAGTAGACAGAAGAGTATTTAAATCCAGTTAAGTTTCCCAAGCATGAGAATCTGTTGAGTAGAGATAGCTCTCAAAAGGAATATAGTGGGGGAATAATTTGTGGATATTGTGATTAATTGGCTGTTATTCTGTCTAGAGACTGATCAGTTCAAAGAAGCAAGTGCTGTTATACAGGGTCACATAGTATATGAAAAACTCTTGAGAAGCAGCCTTGTGTAAAGATCCTTTCCATGGAGAAAACCATTGAAATTGCAATAAAAGTAGAAAATCAGCAGCATGTGCTCAACTGTACCAACCCAGGGCATCCACACTAAAGTGTTATGAGTGCAGGCAGCATGGGAGGCAATTCCACCTCTTCTCTAACTAGCTAGAGCACTGGTCATTTCATATGGGGCCAGAATTTGTGGAGTAGCAATCTGTTGTCTTCTGAGTCTGTGCAACGGTTTATCTTACAGAACAATATTGCATTTGAGAATAAGAAAGTGAAAGAAAGTTGAAGTTTATCTACCTTAGCAATATTTCCAATTAATATCAACTTCATCACTCCCTTTCACAAGCTTTGACAATATTTCCACGACTTGCATGGATTTTCCTGATGCTAGTGCCCGCCAGCTTAGAGGGCCATGTAATATGCAGATTAGTCTTACTTTTCCATATAACTAGTGGTACATAGAGGTATCTACATATATATAAGTGGTAAGAAAGAGAAAGAGAGAGAGATTGACAAGGAAAGAGATTGATCTAATGGAATTTGCTCAGGTGATTATGTAATTTGAAAACTTTCAGCATCTGTCACCTTCTACCTGCAAGAATTAGATAGGACAGACTAAAGCCAAAGGACTGAGAACATCAGTGTCAATGGCTGTGTACCTACATGTATCCTTCACTGTTCAAGAACAAGAAGTGCATAGCTGGAGAACCAAGATTGTTGTGCAAGCTTGAAGAGAGAGTAAAGTTGCCTCTCCTCTGTCCTTCTGTTCCATGTTGGCCCTCTGCAATGTGAACTGGGCCAACCTACACAGATCTGAGAGCTAGTTTCCTTTTTCAACTTGCAAAGTTCTCATCTGGGACTTACTGGTTACATAGAGAGACATTGTAGGCTTTATTAGTGTCACTTAATGTTTGCTGGGTGCAGCCAACCTTCATCTCACCCAATTAAAAATTGCTTGCTGCTCATTGATTTCATGTAAGAAATATCAACTGCTAATTTTAAGACAACAACAAAAAAATGAAATTGAATTCCTTTGTGGGCATTTTGCAGTTTCAAAGTTCCTTTCCTTTGATTTCTCATGCCTCTTAGAATAATTGCTCTTTGCTCAGAGCTGTTTGTATTAGTGTTTTATATCTTTATTCAAGCCTCAGAGTCATTAGGTTTAAAGTAACAGATATGATGAAAATAAACTTCAAACTGTGAGCACCTTTTCCACCATAATCCACCGGTAGGGAAGCATGCAGTCTTTTACCTTAGGCTTTTAACCAATCAGAAGCTTGTTCTTGCTTTTTTCTGCTCTTGTGCCTGTGTGTGTGTGTGTGTGTGTGTGTGTGTGTGTGTGTGTGTGTATTTGGACTTTCAACTATCTATGTAGCTGAGGGTGACACTGAACTCCTGATCCTCCTAACTCTACTTCTCAAGTGATAAGATTGCACACATAGCTCACCATGACTAAATTTTGTGGGGGTGGTGGGGCTCTAATTGATACAAAACTGTATGCATTGAATTAATTTATGAGCACAGTTTCTTACATTGAACAAGTCAAGTCATTTCAGATTTCAAATTCTTATGTCAAAATTAGAACGAAACATCATCTGTAAAATAATACTGACATGTATATATGTACTACATATACGTATAAACTGTGCTTCTGACATATAAATATAAATTATGTACAGATGTATAGGATTGTGTATAGGTAAGTTGTTGACTCTAATATGTTTCTCTTTATATAAAAATTTTCTATATTATTTTGACTGTTGATTTCATCTCATTGCCAAAAGTTGAGAGTCATAGCTACTGACAAAATGTATCATCTAGTTAATTTGCTTTTCATTTATCTATACAAAGGAAAAATGCATATTTATAGCACATATAAATGTGCAGATATAGGGGTATTTCATCTCTTAAATGAGTGTCAAAGAATAACATAAATCATTTTCTAAGTTTGTATCCCTAAATTTGAGAAAGAAATCTCCAAAACACTTTAAAATTAAGTATGAAACCTTCTCTTAAATCATGGCAGTCTGTTCACTTTCCTTTTTTCTATTCATTTATAAAAATTACAGTTAATGCTAATCTCTTGACAACATTCTTTAGCAACAATCACCAAAGGAAATTCTGTAACAAAGTAAATTGTTAGAACTAGAACCATAATGACTGAGTAGTTTGTGACAAGGAATTGTATTTCCAATGACATTTAAAAGCACATAAAATATTTTTGTTGTTAAACATTTGATTTCCTGAAAACTTAATTGAAGTGTGTGTGTGTGTGTGTGTGTGTGTGTGTGTGTGTGTGTGTGTGTGTG
>CABHPR010141059.1:11034-24992 GCA_902168415.1 Peromyscus melanophrys | reverse complement strand
GTGTGTGTGTGTGTGTGTGTGTGTGTGTGTGTGTGTGTGTGTGTGTGAACTTGTAATCACTGGTACATATGATCAGGATCAAATGATAGTTATAACTTCTTCTAGAGATTGGATATATTCCAGTGGTAAAGAAAAATGGACATTAAGCATCTTCATAGTCATGTAAAGAAGTTTAACATAGGAAAATAAAACAGGGTGAAGGTAAAAATAACTGCATTCTGGAGGCTCTGTCTTTATTCTTCAACACCATATACACAAATTTGTTGCTGGGCTTGATGCCAAAATCCTTTAATTGCAGTCTTTGGAAGGCAGAGGCAGATGGATGTCTGTGAGTTTGAACCCAAACTACGCTATGTAGCTAGCCAGTTCTCTGTGTAAGAGTCTGATTTAGGGTTTCTAGTGCTGAAAAGAAAAAGAACTTGAGTATGACAGGAAAGGTTTATTTTCAGCTGATAGTCTATTGTCCAAGGGAGATACAGCAGGAAATCAAGGGAAGAACCTGGGTGCAAGAACTGATTTAGAGGACACTGAAGAGTTGCTTGCTTAATCGCTCCTTATGACTCCTTATGGCTTGCCCTGCCTGCTTTCTTACAGCACCAAAGTCAATCGACCTGTTACAGAATTATCTTGTAACCTAGGAAAGGATGACTTGAGAAATATGGATCAAGATTGTTAATTAGCATGATGATATAAAATAGAAGAGAAATGATGGGAAAAGGCTTATTTATGAAAATATGATGTCAGATAAAATTTAATGTAGTGTAAGATTTTAGAAAGAGGGATCTATTATAGTAAAGACAGGAGGACAATTTCTGGAAATCCTCATAGAAATGAAACAAATTTGAGATTTGGAGTTGTTTTTTTTTTCTTTTTCTAAAGACATCCTACTTTATAACTCAGAGCCTTTGTTTATACAGCTATAAGGTTTTAATTTTTTTCTTTCTTAAGCCATGTCCCTATTTTCCTGCAGGAACCTTGCTTTGTAATATTGGTTATGCAATGTTATGCTATCTTCTTTCTAACTTGAGCACTTACTTACCAACCATTACATTTTTTATCTTGGTCAGCAAAATTATTCCTGTTTTATTGATTCTGATTTGCATGAAATAATTATATTAGTTGTTGGTGGGAGAGCAAATTTCCTTTCTTTCTCATAAATTTCTCAGAAACATTGTACCACATCTCCTACTAAAACTCTGAGCGTCTTCCTGGAATCCTGGATTCCATTTTGATTTGATTACTTCATTACGTCTGTGGTATTTACAAGACGGCAAGGAAGTGGTTTGCCACGGGTACATGGTGTGTTCAGTTTTCCTCAAAGAGTGTAATGAATGAATCATTTCAAAACAAATGAAACAATTAATTCAGCAAAATGAGCATAGAAGCCCGGGTTTGTAGCACATCAAGAAGAAATTTCAGATAACGTGTTATAATAGTTTTGATGAAGAAGTTTCCAAATTGCTGTTCTTTTTGGTGCTGGCTCATAAAATACTATAGTAACTGCATTAATGCAATATACAAAAGACATTCTCACCACTGTGCTTCCTTTGTAGCTATTTTATCACTCTGTAGCAAGTTTATTTTGTGAAAATAAAACTTTGCATTGGAATGGGGCTTTGGCTGCAGGAAAGCAGGCCTATGTGCCTCCATAAGTACCAGAATGAGAAAACAAAGGCAGTTATTGAGGAAACATTTGTTAAGACAAAAAATGATAGCTTGGTAAAAGTATGCTGCTTTCTATTAAAACAGTTCTACATTTTAAAATATAAGCTCAATCAATATTCGATTGTTCTTCATAAATAAGTCATGAAATTAATAGTTAAAGAGAGAAGAATTCCCACGTTGTGTACTATTATTAAAAATTTATTTATTCTTTACAATGATAATAACTAATATCAATATCATCTTCCATAATCAAATTACATAGCTATTCCGAAATTTTATGGAATGACCCATGTACTTCTTTGGCTTGAATTGTTTTGTTGATGTTATTCTTTTCTTTGGTCTCTTAGTTCATTTGCTGAGAAGAAAGAAATTCATTTTTAAAATCAAAGATGAGATAAAGGTCATTTAAAGATTTTACACAGTAGTGAGCTATAAATTGGAAGAATATGTGCAGACAAAACCAACCAGGAAAATACAAAGAATAGAGAAGATCAGTTATGTATGTAATATACTGGGGAAATATTAAGTGCTGAAATCCCAGAACCAAAAAGTAAAAGGAAGCACACAGTTTTGTTGACATATTTTTCAAAGGTTTTAAAATCTTGAAATATATGCCAAGGTAGTAATTAAAGAAGCACTTTGTGAATACACATGTACAGACACACATACACACACTCATTATCTATCTATCTATCTATCTATCTATCTATCTATCTATCTATCTATCTATCTATCTATCTATATATCTATCTATATATATATATTAGAAACAACACTTTAAAATTTTAAAGCTGAGAAAGTAAACAATTCAGAACAAAAAAAGAAAGTATATCAACTAAAACTAATAGTTAACTGCAGTGAAAATACTGTTTCTTTTCATAGTTTCTACATTCATTGAATATCATGCTTATTTTATTGGCATTCTACAGGACGGATAAAGGCATCCTTTTCTCCTAAGGTCTATGTTCGTGTATCTAAGAAAAGATACTATTTTGAGAACATAGTTCACTTTTGTTAAACAAGATTTAAACTAGAATTGGGAAGGTTGAAAGTTTGCTTTTTCTTGTAAGAGCTGTCTGTTTCTAATTCACACTGTTTTCAAGTTCTGGCTGAAGTACTGGACTTCATTCAGATCTTCAACATGACTAGTAATAAAGCTTTATATTTATGTGCAAAGCTCTGTACAGCTTGCTGGCATGAGCAATCTCACCCCCATGTGAAGAGGAAACCTAAGGCTCTTCCTGTTAGGCTAAGCTTCTCGGATGTCCTTAACCTAAACCTTGTCTTGCCATTCATCCTTTACTTAACCTCTGTCTAGAGAATTTCTGAAGTATTGATGACTTTAAGCTTTTATAACTGTTCTCAGAAGGGATGGACCGGAACAGGTAGCCTATCTTTGCAGTAAGGAATATATTTATGTATGTCTCGATGTCGAGTATCGACTTAGATCATCCTACTTGTTTTAGTCTGTTTTTCATATTTGAATTCTTTTAAAGTTTATTTTTATTGTTATGTGTAAATGAGTATGTGTGTGTATGTGTGTGTGTTTGTGTCTGTGTGTCTTTGTGTCTCTATGCATATTTGCATGTGTGTAACTGTGTGCTGACAGATGTGGGAAGAGGGTGTGGTGGTAGATTCCTGGAAGCTGAAGTTACAGGTGTTTGTCAGCCACTTGATATGGGTGCTGGGAACTGAACTCTGGTCTTTGAAATTAAAGCAAACACTCTCATCTTCTGTCTTAGTTAGGGTTTTTATGTCTGTGAATAGACAACATGATCATGGCAACTATTATACGGAAAACAATTATTTTGATTTAATCAAGAAAGTACATTAAAACACACAAATATATGTAACACACACACATATTAATTTCAATTTAAAGACATGCTCACCACGTTTAAAAAAAAAAAAAAAAAAAAAAACTTCTTTCTATCATTTGACCTAACTATTCTCTTAAGTAAACCTGTCAAGTTTATTTAAAGTTTTGAAGAGTGGATTAGGCATAGCTTTAATTTGTAAACATTCTCTTTCAGATGAACACATGCTCCATTTTGGAAATAGTCTATGAAACCATGTCTAATTAACATGTTTCACATTTTCTATGAATGGTCTCATTTTTATCTTTCTGTAAATTCCGAAATCTAAAAAGCAGGTGCAGAGCTCATGTACACTTTCATTTAATATGAGTACAATATGTCTATTCTAGCATGTGCTTAGGAAGTTTTCTCTCCTTTAGCCTACTGAAACTCTGCTCACATGCTTGCTTTATGCTCTCTGTTTACTTAGCTGTCTTAGAAAGATTGTCTTGAATAGGATGTCATTTGAAACACACCGGGAAACTGTCGAGCTCATGATGGGTTTTCAATCACGTTTCCAATGATTTTGCTTCAATCTAGAAAGTTACTGTACATTAAGTCAAGTTTATTTCATGAGTTGAAAAGATTCATAATAAATATTTCTATTGGGTTTGAATAATATCCTAGCCTTATTTATTTTTAGCATTTATACTATTAATTATAATTCTCTATGAAGTATAAAAGACACATTGTAGTTTTGATCCACTGTTTTGCTCAAATGTTTCTATCAGACTGCACTTAAGAACTGCTGGTGTTCTGCCTTTGCTCCTTTTCTGGCATGGAATTCTGAATTACTCTGCGTCATTGCACACATGCTGCATTATTAGGCTGTGTTATTTCTGATACAATTCCAAAATAAATTGGATACTTTATATTACTATTTGTCTATCCATTTTGATTTCCTACATGCATTACCTTTTTTAAAAGATGTTATGATATTATAGGTACATTGACAACATTATGTCCTTACTTTTCAAGTGAATCATTGATGATAAATAATTTAGTAAAATGTATTTTACTTGTGGCAAGATTTAATGTATTCAAAGTGTTATTAAATAGTGTTAGAAAAAAATTCTAAGTTGTGGTCAGAGGACAATAGCTATTGTATAAATCGAGTTTACTGTTGCTCCTGATAAGATGCTGTCATGTTATACTCCTACATACTCCTACACACTCCTACAGTAACCATTTAACTGTGACACCATGGTCTGTCTTCTGCATTGTTAATATCTTCAAGCTGTTAAAATAAGCTAAGTACCCTTATACATCTCAAGCTCCTTATAATTTAATATATTGATTATATTAATAAATAATAATTATATATATATATATATATATATACATATTCTGCCATTTTGCAGGCCAATACACGTCATCTAGTTCATAAGGAAAGTCTACATGTAAGGCATAATAGTTATAATAGTTATTTTTGATTTGGCATTTCCACCCAAGATGGCCTTATAAGTTGCTATGGAGAGTGATGTCTTCAGTGGATGTTATTTAAATTGAAAGAACCTGACTGCTTATATATACAACTACCACAGGGCTCAGTTGCTGTCTGTCAAATATAAGTGGATTTTGAAATATAAGTGGATGGCTTGTATTTGGTTCAATATCAAGTGTCCTCACAAGCACAATTAAAACTGTTGAGTCTTCTGTAGCACTTAGTTGCATCATATTTTTTTTTGTCTGTAGGTTACATGGTAGCAAAACTATCTTTAAGTATTTTTCAATAAACAATACTAGCATACAATTCAAAACTGTAAATCGATATAAAAATAGTAAACATGTTAGTTAATATATAAGCTGAAATAAAATGCTTTTAACCTGCAGACTATCTAAAAGAGGTAAATGTCACAGTATTTATGTGTTATCTTAGTAATTGTTATCTCTAAATTTTGTTTATGAATAAGTCTCAATAAACTTAATGCATGAATATAAATTCTTTCTTAGGATTTTTCCCTCATGGAAATGGGGATGTACAAAAAGAAAGAGAGATAAAAGCCACGTAGCAAAATGTAAATTAATAAAAGCAGATTAACTTAAGTTATAAGAGCTAGTTGGAAACAAGCCTAAGATAAAGACCAATTTTTCATAATTAATATTAAGTCTCCATATCATTATTTGGTGGCTGAAAAGAAAGTCCAGCTACATTTGCCTCAGTTGTGTTAGTAATAATTAAAATTTACTTATTTGGGAAAATGATGATGGTAGAATGTTCTTGTAAATACTTATTAATTTACTATTTGATGTTGGATAGAATTGTTTGGCATTTACTCCAAGAGATATTTAAGATAATTGAATGTGATTATCTTTGAATTCTGGAATTAATTTTTTCGATACTGCAATATGTTATAAAAATGTTCAGGATTTCTTGTAAAGAAAATATTATTCTGTCCATTCATATATGTTGTCCAAAAAGAACATATAAAGTAATATTCGTGCTTTAATTAATACATTGACAATAGTCAAAGTCAATCATACATATCATTTTGAAGGAGCACTTCACTTCTGTAGATATTCTAAAGGAGAGCCTAAGACGGTAGGAATTATTCTGCACATTGCTCCTAAAGAAATGGTAATAATTTCTGGTGCCAAACTTAGAGGAATTTCCAATGAAAGCCAAAGTCATTATTTTCACCAATATGTAGATTTTTATTGAAGAATTAATTATATGACATATGCTGCCTGTCTTGGACCATGAGGATTGGTACCTGCTCATAACATGAGCACAACTGCATAGTCAAATCACAATCTCATCCACTGACCACCCACACCACTGCCGGTCAGCTCCCTGCAAACAGAAACTACCGTGTCTGTGTTTGATACAAATGAGTGTTGTATTCTCTTTCCAATAGGGATCCTGTCTTCCCATGAGAACCTCTATATCTTAAAGCTAAATTTCTATTCTTGCTAACGATTAAATGTTCTCTTTCAACACATAGGTCCAAAGTGGTACCCTTCCAGAGTTGGCCTACAACTAGAATATGGTAAGACCAATTTCAACCAATCAATTTATTTAACTTAGAATTTGTCTTCTCAGCTCAGTAACTCACATTTGTTACTTAGTCTACGCATGTAAACACCATCTCACTTGAGTCTAGCAATCAATCTAAAAATCTCCATTTTATCTTTAAAAATTATTTTTAATTGCTCTTTTGATTCCAGAATACTATGATAAAGACAGGTAAAATTGATGAAACTGAAGAAAATACATCTACTAATAGATGCAACATTACCAGAATTTAAAAATATAAATCTATAAATGAGTTCTAGTTGAGAACCAATATTATTCACATTGCATCTACTGGACCTCACATTTAATCCTTTCTTTTTATATGAGACTTGTAGCTAGAATGAATATTTAGAGTCTTACAAGGAGTGTTAAATGCATTTTTAAAAACTTAGTAGGGCATTTATGTCTTCTCAGCTCAGGAAGCACTACTTAAAATATATTAATTAAAAATTAAATGGATTTTCTTATTCCTTTGGTAATAGTCATGTTCACAATTCTCAAATATCACTAGAATTTAAGTCAAATTACTATTTCTCTAAATGTTTGAAATATATGTTGTTTCCTTACTATTCTCCTTTTCTCTGGAACCTGTATATTGAAAATATAGGAATCTGTCACATTTTTAGAATTCATGTTATTTTAGTCTGACATGTATCATAATAAAATTTTTAAAGCAAATCTGTGTCTTACTGATTTTAAAGGAACAAAAGCATTGTGTTATTTCTATGGACCTCCAGCATCTATAATTTGTACAAAAAGAAATGTTTGTATTATTTTAACAATCCCTAGCACAAAGACTGTGGAGAGTGCAACAGGCATCAGTATCCATTTAAGTCACACTCCAAAGGCCTAAAGGATTGGTTAGCACAAATCTGGTGGTCAAGGCATTTTTCTATTTTCTTCCTGGGCTGTTGGGACTTGAAAGTGGTTTGAGCAAAATAAAACTGCTTACTAAGTGTCTGGACAGAAATTGATGTTTTGTTTGTTTGTTTGTTTGTTTTAGAAAGTGAATTAATTCACTGAAGAAAGCAGTGTATTTTGCAAAGTAGTTTCTTCTAGTTAACTCAATTTTAAGTTGACTTTTCTAATTACCTATCTATGTGACATTTATTTTCATGCACTCTCAATAACAAAAGTCAACAAAGTCTTTAAATATCTGTCTGTCTGTCTGTCTGTGTCTGTCTGTCTCTCTCTCTCTCTCTCTCTCTCTCTCTCTCTCTCTCTCTCTCTCTCTCTCTCTCTGTGTATGTGTGTGTGTGTGTGTGTGTGTGTGTGTGTGTGTGTGTGTGTGTGTGTGCATGTGTGATGTTTCTGCAGAAATCTATAGAAGCCCAAATGGAGAATAGGATCCCCATGGAGCTAGAATCACAGATGGTTTTGTTCTACTCATCATTGGTGCTGGAACCAAACTTGGATCCTCTGGAAAAGTATCCAGCTTTTGTAACTGCAGGGCCTTCTCTGTAGTATCAATGTTTTATAATGTTAAGTTAGATTATGTTACTGAATTCCAACATTTTACATATGCATCTATAGTAGTTACAACTATTCCCACAGGAGGAGAAAAGGTGAGTCTATCACCAATCAGCACCACAATCACTACACAAAGGTGCTCCTAGAATACATTTGGCAGTATCTTTGGCTTAATGAGCAATCGCCTTGTGAAATTAGAATCTTAATTTCTTCATGCAACAGATAATGGTAAAACAAAACTCAGTACCATTTTTTTTTATATATTAAATGACAAGTATTTATTTACCCCAGTGGTTTTTCTGAACTGGTTGTAGTTTGCTGAACTTGGATAGACTCACACATTCAATTGCAATCACCCATTGATCTAGCATGCACAGGAGAGCAGCATTTCTATTGTGAGCTAAGTAATCTGCTGGCCTTTAGTAGAACAAACAGGCATACTCACAAGGTGGAAGTGGGCATGTGAATGATGAGCAGGGAGGCATTTAAGAATTTTGAGGCCCAGGCTTAGAGCTGCAAAGCTCTCTTCAGATGATCTCTTAGCTAAAGCAACCAGGAGACCATTCTATCTTCCCAGAGCCAGAACCAAGATATCAATTATCATGGAGGAGAGCTACAGTCACAATTAAAATGACACAGAAATAAGAATGGCCATGTATTAAAACCATTATTGTAATAAATTTGGCACTTAAAATGAAAAAAAAAAACCCATGTTTCTTGTATCCTTATCTGTATTACTATGCTTCAGAGTGTTCTGGTAGGTGCACTGGAATTTTTAGTTACAGCCGTTGAAATGCCATACTGAAAAGCTAAAACGTGAGTATAAATGGCTTCCAATTTCATAACTTCCAATACAGAAAAGCTTAGTGCACACTCTGCATGTGATATCTGTGTCAAACATCTAGATGTAGGAAGTGTTCCTGAGCCTAGCCCATTGTTTAGAGCAATTATCTGAAGACTGGCTTGTGTTTGAGCTTGTTGGGGCAGGAAATTACGAGTTCTGAATTGGACAAAACTGTGATCTACAGGAATGGCAGGTGCTTTGTCTCAGCATGTTCACTCTCTCTGTATACTTTTCTATATTTTTTTTTTCTCCTTGACATAAAGACATTTTCTTGGAAGGCAAATGATAGGGCTCCAGATTCCTAAGTTTGAGAGTGGAATGAGTGATTAGGACTAGGAAAATGGGTCAATGAGAAAGAGTTTTCTATGTAAATTTGTATCCTCAGCACTCCTGTAAGTGACAGAAAGTGCTTCCTGGGGGGCATGTGCCTGTAACCCAGGGACTGGCTGAGTGTGCTAATGTCAGAAGGATTTTGGGGGCTTGAGGGCAAGGTAGCATCAAGAAGAGAGATGGAAAAGGAAAGAAAGATACTGAGGCCAACTTCTGCCTTCCACCCACACATGCAAGGAGGATGCACAAGGATATCATCTTCCCTACACACAGACACACACACACACACACACACACACACACACACACACACACACACACACACACGCATTGCCTATATTATCTGTTTAGGACACATGAAAGCTGGAGCAAAGTGATGATTGAGTTGAATTTTCATGGGAAATTTTTCGAGTCTTCTCCCTTCCATCTTTTCATAAAAGCTAAAGATAATCTGTATTTTTCACCGAAAGTCTTTTGTAAACTTTATGTTGGAAAAAAATTGATACATAAATTACTTAAATGGAATGATTCATGTCTTATAATGTTCACATTTGTTATAGAATGATTGCATAATTCTAATCCTAAGCAGTCACCAGTTTCATATTAAGAAGTTCTGTGTCACTGTGCCATAAAATTATATTTAAATACTATTTTCTCATTGCTTTATTTTAGGTGGCCCTTTCTTGAAGGACTACATCACTGTTCAAAGTGTTGCAGCGTCGTCAATTATCACACTCTATTTTACAGACTTAGGTCGACAAGTCAGTTGGACCACAGTAAGTGTCAACTGGAGTTTAGTACATACGGGCCATTTTGTAAATTTCATGTTTGTATTTAAGGCCTTTTTTTTTTTTTTTGCAAAAATAGGAATTCTACTCTAGTTGTAATGAACTCAGTGGCCAAAGTTCTAGTGAAGCTCTGGATACGTGTGGAAAGACAGGAAGCAAATATGTTTTCTCTCATGTCAATTCATGTCATATCCATGTGTTTACTTTTTGCCTTGTCTGTTGAGTGATATTGCTTTAGCTTTTATTTTCCCAGAATCCTAGATTTGTCAAGGATATTCTTCACACTGGAATGAGAAGGTGTAGATACAATAGTCTTTATGAAGAAGGTTCTAATACAGAATTACCAAGAATGAAGAAGTAAGACTTCCTTGGGCTGATGGGTACATTCTTTAGGCTTCTCCCTCCCCACTCTGAGAAGAATTACAGT
This sequence comes from Peromyscus melanophrys, assembly GCA_902168415.1. Taxonomy (NCBI): domain Eukaryota; kingdom Metazoa; phylum Chordata; class Mammalia; order Rodentia; family Cricetidae; genus Peromyscus; species Peromyscus melanophrys. Next base: position 14,596 of record CABHPR010141059.1, on the reverse strand, counting down.
TCTCAAAATTGCCTCATCTGCATTTAATAATATAGAAACAGGAGGGCTACACCAAAGGAAATGAAGGGGGAAATTCTTGTAACCACTTCAAGAGATTGAACTACTTATGATTGAGTCAATTAAGTAATACAAAAGCTTCAGCAGCAAGAGTAAACTCTATAGGATTTTTAGTTCAAAGAAACATCTAACATATAAGTAATTCTTGCAATGAGCTACAGAGAATGGGGCCTTCTCTGTCTTCATTTTCTTTTCTCAATAGGCATCTTTTGTGTATATGTTTCAAAAGTTAACATTTGTGTTTTGAATTACAAAATGATCTATATTTGTAATGTGTTTGTATCAGTATTTTTCATTTGAGTGGATTTTGTTTTGCTGGCACTAAAATGAATTTTATCATTTGTAAAGTTTGGAGTACTTTCTTTATATAATCAATTTAAAAGTATTAAATATAGGGGTGGAGAGATTGCTCAGCACTTACGCAGAGGCCTCAGTTTCTATTCCCAGCCCTACCTCACTTCTCACAATTCTCAATTCAATGACCCCTCCTGACCTCCACAGGCACTTTATGCCCACATTGCACAGACATGCACATAGACAAAAGACACGTACACATTAAATAGAGACAGATGTTTTAAAAATAATAAAGAGGCATGCTCAGTTATATTACAAATTTCTCTGAGACAAAAATTCATGGTTATGTTTACTAATAAAATGCTGCCATATTTGTTACCTTTCCAAATTAATTTTAATATATATATTTCCCTTCTGTATTTAGTAATGAGTTCTTCTACAGTGGGGTTATTTTTTGGTATTAAAAATTGTTTTAGTTTATTGAGACTGTGGAGCCTTTGGGTAAAAAATTGTTAGACTAAAATTAAATTTAAAATAATATTAATTCTTGTGAAACATAGGAATGTTTAGGTAAAACCATTGATGCATGCATTTTGTAAAAAAGCATTTTATATTTAATACGAAGCTTCAGTGTACTTAGTTAAAGATATTTCAGATTGGTAGATGTGATCTGCCAGGATTCAAATATCCTAAAATCCTTTGAGCAAACATGATGAAAAGAAAATCTTGTTTACAGGGATTGTGTCAAGGTAAGAGGCATTAGCCATGAGTTCATTAGAAACTTCCAACTGCATGAAGGGGACAAGCAATGACGAGAAGAAGCAGGACAGTGGAATTCTTTGATAACTGTACTAGAAAATTATACCTTATTTGAGAGGAAAGTCATCTAAGTGACAAACCAAGCTCTGGAAATAGCATGGATGTTTTTTAATCCCTCCCATGGTTCAAATGTTCTTTTGCTCTAAATGGGTCAGTTTTATTAAATGCTAAAGATGCACATTTTTAATCACACCCTTTTTGTATCCACTAAATTGTACAATAGAAATATTTTACCACACATAACACATACATATTTGTAAGCTATTAAAATGTATTAAAGAGTATGTCATAGAAAATAAATATAAATTTTTTTCTCCATAAAATTTCACATCTTCATTTCTGTAAAATATCAGCTTTTTTATGTTAATAGTAATCAGTCTGATCCTTGGGTCATCTTAAAATTTGGTTTTATTTTGACATCATCAGTTTTAATTTAATATAGCAATTTTGATAATGTTTCTGCATATTATATTTTTGATATACAGCATTAATTGAACATGTTTTTGCAATTTTATATAGATATAGGTATATTGTTTTATTTCTTCATGTGTGGCTTCTTTATCATCCTCCTAGGTTTCTATTTTTTCATATTCTTTTTCTCAATGTTTTCCAATATCTAAATTGTCTATCTTTCCATTTATGTCCTTGAGCACATTGATGGATATGTTTAAGCACAAGTGTGTTAACCCTATTATTTGAACCTTTGGTAGATTACATAATATATATTCACATAAAAATAAAGGAAAACAATACTTGTCTAACATGATACTATTGTCAGTGACATTCCCTAAAGCAAAGTAATATTACTTTTAAGTATTTAAGAGAATACTTTTTATTTTAATCCACAACTCTCCTTTGTTTTACAGCTGTTTAAAACCACTTTGTTTCCATTGTTGATTTTCAGTGTTTCTGAAATATGTTATTTAATTTGTTTTCAGGAGTGAAACACAAGTATAGAATAAGAATGTAAACTATCAACACCATAATATGGTAAAAGTAAGGACAATTTCCAAGAATCCTAAATTCATTGAGAAAAGATTAAGGGTAGAAAACCTACTCAACTTATCACTACAGTTTTTATGTTCTTACTGAAACATTATTTTGGTCTAATCATTGTAATTCCGGTTGTCTTGCATACATGCTGGCACTTGACCTGCACATTCAATCATGCACTAGCCTTGCTCTCTATAGTAAGACTTGCCATGGCTGAACACATACATCTTGAACACATACAAATCTGATTTTCTTTGTTTTCCAAAATATATAGGACACAAGGATTCCCACACCATATAGATTGTATCACCCAATATAAATATCTCAGATGTTATTTACAGTGTACCGAAATGTGCAAATTTATGCAAATACTATTCAATTTAATTTAAGGAAGTTTACCATGCAAGTTTTGATACCATGGGACCCTAGAATAACTTCTTACAGATACCAATGGTAAATAACTCCAAAGGCTCACAAGGACCTCCACTGCATAGTTAAAGTAATTCTTTTTTTTCAAGAAAAACATTACATAAATGGAATGTGGAGAAAATTGAAGGGAAAAGCACATTAGCATAGTATAAAATAAATAAATTAGAACTTAAGTGTACTTCATGAATTCAAAATAAAAGCAAGGCCTTACTGTTTATAGTGGAGTTTCCAGACTTTGCGGGTCCTTATCACTTGCCTTGCTTGTCTGTGCACAAGCATCTATTTGGGCTCTATTTTTTCATTGGAACAGTAAGCTACCACAGTGATATATCTATGCAGTCCTTGCTTTTCATCATAGAACAATTTTTGATAACCTTTTCAGTTTAATAAAGTATCTCTCATCTTTTCTTGTATTTGCACTCAAATGAATGCTTTGAAAGAGATATTGTCCAAAAGTTTGTGTCATTCTTTAGTGTATTCAAGATTTATAATTCATATCTAGTTCTCTTTTGAACTGCCATGTTTCAGAATGCACAATATTTGTGATAAAATGTTGGCCGTTAAATTGAATTCATGCCTGTGAGCATCCCATCCTGAATTTTATTTAAGAGATGACAGAAAGAAGAACATAGTTTAATTTCCTCTGACTCTGAAGAACTCCATACATAATATCTGATAAAATTTTATTAGCTTAAATTATAGTGGCTTTTCATCAAATTTCACTATTATTCACAACATTTTTCATATTGGCTATATCATACAGAGTTTGCTAAAATTTGACTTTGTTAAATCAGATGGCCTTGAAATAAATATTTAAGAAATTTTCATATAAAGAATACAGCCTTCTCATTATCACAAAATAATAATTGAAACTGGTTATGGGATATTGATAATGGTTAATAATCTTACTGTCTCTTTCTACTTATTCTTTCTTTCTTTCTTTCTTTCTTTCTTTCTTTCTTTCTTTCTT
>CABHPR010141059.1:0-10934 GCA_902168415.1 Peromyscus melanophrys | reverse complement strand
CTCTCTCTCTCTCTCTCTCTCTCTCTCTCTCTCTCTTTCTTTCTTTCTCTCTGTCTCGTTGTCTCTCTTTCTTGTTGAGATAGGCTATCATATTGTACCCCATCTGGCTTCAAACTCACTGCAATTTTACTGGCCCCATCCTCCTAAATGTTGGTTTATAGATGTGAGCCAGCATGTTCAGCAAAATAATACCTTTGCATTTCAATAATGAGACATATCATAGGCCATAAATTAATATAAATTTTTATATGAAATTTATATTACTGTAGTCAGAAGTTTTCCTGTGTACTGTCTGGTCCTACAGCTGCTAAGACCCAAATAAACTCACAAAGGCTTGTGTTATTTTCAAACTATATGGCCTAATGGCTCAAGCTTCTCGCTAGCTAGTACTTACATTTTAACCCATTTCTGTAAATCTATACTTTGCCACATGGCTTGAGGCTTACCAGTACTTTTACATCTTGCTTCTCCTGATGGTGGCTAGCAGTGTCTCCTCTCTGCCTGTCTCTCCCTTTCTTTTGTCTCTCCTGGATTTTCCACCTGCCTATAAGCTGACTTGCCATAGGCTAAATCAGTCCATTTATTAACCAATAGGAACAACACACATTCACAGCACAGAGAAAAACATCCCATAGCATATTATTACATGTTTTACAGTTTTTTATCTCTGGTCTCTTTGGGTCTATGATAAATACATTGCTAATGGTCAGAATTGTAACTAAAGAAACACAAGAATATAAATGTAAATATATAATGATATTACATATTCCATTATATAAACCTAGCTATATATTTATATATAATACATAATTCCATAAGCATATAAGTATATGTGCATGTAAGGTACTTAGTCTTATTTATAACCTAGGCTGGCTTTAAACTCATGATCCTCTTGACTGAGATTCAGTATTGCACAGTAAGCTGAGTCTTCCTAGATCAATTTATTTAAATAAGACAGTCCTCTACAGGCATGCCCACAGAGCAATATAATGTAGAAAATCTCTCATTAAGATTCCGTTCCCAAGTAATTGCAGAATATGTCTAGTTGACACTTACAGCTAAATATCATAAGGTATAACATTTCCAATTTTTTATTTTAATGATAGTCAAGTTAATTGAGTTAATGAAGGAAATATTTGGCAAAAGAAAAGAATGAAAAATGGAAAAAAATAGATACTTTCACTGATGTTCTTTACAGTGAGTGGGATACTTCATATAGAACATGGAATGGGCAGGACAAAATAGAAAGTGTATTTAAAGTGATTTAATTATCAGATAAAATGATTTTGCACTATTTCCATTAAAGTCTGGTACTCAGTTCAAAATCAGAGGATATAAAGCTAATTACTTTTCTAGTTTCAAATCTGTCACTTTTTTGTGTGTGTTTGTGGTGGATAAGTACCTTAAAGTATAATGAAGAGTGAAAATGTGAAACTGTAAGTGAAATACACTGCCTCAGAATGACCATTATAATGATATAGAAATTTATTGAGATGTATAAAGTTTGGTACTGGGCAAATGTTTGTGTGAGTAGCTGAATTAATATAACTGTGGATGCTTTCATTTACAAATAAAAGTTGTTCAAAATTATTTTTAAAATTATCTCTACATTATCCATTTCCTTAAGTGGATTCTTCTGAGCATAATTAATATCTGGCAGTATCTAGTTTGTGTTTAAGTCAGTATCTACTAATATATTTCATCAGCTCATGTATTTGATGAATGCTTATGTATGTAGGTAACTCTTAAATATTTATAAAAGCATTTTTTAACCCAAATTTACTTTCTATTTTTAGGTCTTTTTGGCCGAGTTCTCAGGACCTCTACTAATATACCTTCTTTTCTACTTGAGGAGCTCATACATATATGACGTGAAGGAGAGCTCTCGGCGGCCTCGACACCCTGTGGTCCAGTAAGTGACACACGGGGACACAAAGGGTGACAGATGCACCCCTAATTATGATGGGACCACTTCTCGATAATTACATTGTCAGATAAAGGCACCAGAAGTTAAAGTTAATCTAACTTTTGGACCAGTAGTTCTTAGCACTTAGCACAGTATAAAGGACCAGCTATTCCCCTTCTATTCATGGCTTAGTCACAGCTGGCCCAGCATCAGGAAAGAATGTTGGACTATATAAGCTTAGCAGAGAAAACAGTATAAAAAATCCAAGGTTCATAGTACAATTATAACTAATTCATATAGCTTTTATATAATGAAGTTGAAAGACCTGGCATAGAGCACACCTTTAATCCCAGCATGCTGTGAGGCAGAGGAAGGATGATTTCTGTGAGTTTGGGGACAACCTGGTCTGTATAATGAGTACCAGCATAGCCAGGGCTGTGCAGAAAGACCCTGTCTCAATAACAGAACAATCTTGTTTGGTAAAGCAGTCAATTTGGCTGATACTGGTGCAGCGGGAGGGCTCCATGGACCAAGAGTCCAGCCTTAGGAGGCCTCTGTGCCTTCCTTGTGTGATTCTGCAGCTGTCTTGGGGGCCAAGGTCTAGGCTGCCAGGCTGTTAGAGGTAACTATGAAGACAAGGAGTTCATTCCTGTCACCAAGCTGGGCTGCCTGGTCAAGGATGTGAAGATTCAAGTCTCTGAATGAGATCTACCTGTTTTCCCTGTCCATCAAGGAATCTGAGATTATTGACATTTTCCTGGAAGAATCCCTAAAAGATGAGATTCTATAGATCAGGGCTGCTGCTGGAGGCCATGGCGATATCAATGGTCTATGCTACAGCTGGAAGCCATGCTATTGTCTGTGGTCCATGTTGCCACCTGAAACCATGTGGAAGTTCATGATCCATGCTGCCTCTGGCTGGCATGGGCAAAGAAGCTGCTTTTGAAGTGTTATCAATGACTGTGGATTCATAACTGAGAGTGAGAGACACTGGAGGCTTCTGTGACAACCCCTCCCCCCAAAGAAAAAGCAACATTCCAGACACGACTTTGAAAAGATGCTGAAGTGAAGCTCTTCACAGTTGATAGTTTGTGGTGGCAGCACAGGGCCAGAGGTGGGGGAGGACCCAATTATTGTTAAAGGTCTGGCCACTGGGAATTTGACCATGCTCCAATGAGTATATGGGCAACACAAATTGGACGTGGTGTGTTTTTTATGTGGGACGGGGCACAAGGGTGAGAGGTTGGACTTGGGAGGAAGGGAAGGGAATGTAATAGGGGTGCATTGTATGAAATTCCTAAATAATTAATGAAAAGATTATGTTGGAGAAAATACAAAAAATTTAAATTCTATATTTAAGATTTTAGAATTTAAATTTAAATTCTAAATTTAAACTAATTTTAAATAAGAGAGAGAGAGAGAGAGAGAGAGAGAGAGAGAGAGAGAGAGAGAGAATGCCAGTGCAGAAGCATACTCCAGATGACAAGCAGACCACATTCAAAGCTTTTCCCACTATTGGGAACTATAATGGTCTCGCTGGTCTTAGTGCTAAGTGCTCCAAGAAGGTGGCTACTGACATCCGAGGGGCCACTATCTTGGTTAAGCTTTCCCTGTTAACTGTCCCTCAGAGGCTACTGAGGGAACAAGAATGGAAAACCCTACCCTATTCCTTGCAGGGTGACAAGCCACTGTTTCTCTGAGCCGGTCCCTGCCCACAGGGGCACAGTCATCATCCCTGCTCCTGTGCCCAAGAAGCTGCTGCTGATGGCCAGTACCAATGACTACTACACATTAGCCAAGGCCACTTTTGATGCCATCTCCAAGACCTATAGCTATTTGGCCAGAGATCTTTGGAAAGAGACCAAATTCACCAAATCTCCTTACCAGTAATTCACTGACCATCTGTGAAAACCAACACCAGAGCCTCTGTTCATAGGACCCACGTTACATCTGTGACTACCATAGAGGGCTTTTATAGAGAAAAAAAATAAATTGAATTAAGTCTGTTAAAAATATAATAAACTTGAATAATCTTAAATTGTATTTTCTTAAAACCAGAACATTCCTCAGCAAGCAAGCACGATCCTAGTTAATATTGGCTGAAATCCCCACTGAAGAAGATTTAACTGTAGAACAATGAATTTTAGCTAATGATAAAAGACAAAACAGTTTGCACTTTTAAAGTCCCAAACTGTTAAGTGTAGTTCAGTTAGAGTAGCAAGCAATAGCAAACAACAAACAATGCATGTCAGGCAATTCAGAAACAGGAAAATACACTTAAAACTCTGAAGTGGTGAGTGACTTGAATAATTAGCAATATTACATAGAGAAGAAAGACCTAACTATGGAAAAAAGTTTACTGGATACTTTTAGTAAATTTAAAAAAAAAGTAGTACTTGAATGTGACTGACTTTTTGTTAGTAGTAGGACAGTTACCAAAATATGCTATGTAACTGTGGTTGTTAGCCTGTTGTGAAAACAATGCATCCTTTATTCTCCCTCCAGGTCTATCTGCATGCCTCTCAGAAGACATGTATATTAAAAGGGGGTGCAGTTATTCAAAATACCACATTAAAATGTGTTAAAAGGAAAAAAAAAACTTCAAATTCCATAAATTAAAAATATCTCAAGTAAATTAAGAAAGAACATTGAGGTCCTGTGGACACTAGTAAAAATAACAAATTTGACCCTTACTTTTTCTTCTCATCACAGATGCTGAGCTGCAGCCATGCTGAGGACTTCTTGTCCTGATTCCCTACTGCACTTCTTCACACAACTTGTTCTGTTCTACCATGTCATTTCCAATTCTCATTCCCTCTCTCTTATCAATTATCTATATCCCAATCACAATGTCAAATTTTCTCACTCAGAGTAACCATTCCAACGACTTCCATAAATCTTGCTAGTTTGACTTGCTTTTAGACAATGTAGTGTTTTAAACTGTTACTGTGATGATTTTGATATTTTTTCCCTCAATTGAATTTAACTTCCACAATAGATGAAGTGAATTGTTGACATGGCATGGCTTATAAGGCTCACTGCATATAAATGGCTCATTGAAATATTTTGAATGACTTGGAAGATGAACCCAATACATACATGCTTATTTCACCTCGGGTAATTAATGGGTCAGATTTCAACTAGTGAGTCTGACAACTATTCATATGAAAGTGATCTGTGATACAAAGTAGTTAGTACACTGTAGAAACAGAAGAATGGCTGATATAGCCATTCACAGAGGAACAGCAAGAAATTGATTCTTGGTAATGATAGGCTTGTCAAGCAAGCTTTGAAATATTAACTTCTTCATTTTCCTTAAATTACATAGAATGTCTAATTAATTTAGAGAGTGAGTTGAAGACCTTGGAAGGAGAAAGTAATGACCCTTGTGTTTTGTGACTGAGCTCTAGCATATATTGAATATAGGGCATAGCTTGGAAGATGAGCAATTTTAGTCCCAAGTGAACTGACTGACAGTGATTGCTACTCTTAAACACACACATGTTTTATAATATCTTGGTAACAAATACATCTGTACCACTCATTATTTTCCAAGACACAAAAACGTTAAGCTTCCACAAATAATTTGATTTAGTTACACAGGTTTGAACAGTTATCAGAGATTTACGAAACATTTTGCATGATGCAAAGGCATGTGATCTCAAAATGACATCATTTAAGATTAAGAACATGTTTATGATGAAGTGTTAATCAGAGGAAACTAAAAAAATAATATAGGCTGTTACAATTGTCCTTGAATGCCTCAAACAACTTCAATTCCAAGACATGTTGCTGAAGACCCTACAGACTTTGAATATACAACTTGGAGGAATCCAGGTGAAACTGACCTGGAAAACTACTCCCTCAGGATCAGTTATCGTAGTAATGCAAGAAAGGGTGTAAGATGCCCAGGGAGAAGACCAATCAATAGTCATATCCAGCTGTAAAACTTGCAAACCACTTCAATGATCAGCTTGGCAAAATATACTCAGGGGTGTGTTAGTGGCACTTATATCTTGAGGATTACCAAGAGCCCTCTAATTGGACTGAAGGCCCAGCCAATAGGAGGGTATTGTAATTTTGCCTGGTACTGTAAACTTATGCTTAGCAATATATGGTAATTATTTCATGTTTTATTTTCATCCCTGCAACTACTACTATACCCAGTATATGTATTTCTTAAAAACAGCTCTTGCTCTGATAAATAAACTGTCTTATATTAAAAAGAATAAATGATATCTTAAAATGTTTACTCCACTCAATTGCTTAAAGCATATTATCTTTGATCCATGCTTATTTTTAAGATTTTTAAGAACAATCAATTTTTAAACATTTTATCTTTCACTTACAATAAAATAGTTAAATATGCTAGTAGAGAATAAATCATTTTAATTTTGTCCAGGGAAGTTGGCCACACTAAAAGACAGTTGATATTTACTCTCAAAACATTATTTATATAAAAATGGCAAAGAAGGAGTCTTAAACTACAAGAGAAACAGGTTTATAAAGAGACAAATGTGGCAATGTGGCAGGTAGACAAAACCAATAAATAAAGGATGCTTTATGGTAGCACAGAAAATGACATTCCAACCTTCTCAATCTTATAGTAATTGCTAAAGGACAACCAAACAATTAAAAAGTAATTTTGAATATTTCAAAATGTCAGCTGCATTCAGCACAGGCACTGGTTATTTTTAAACTTGTTCGTTATCTGCTTCAGTCTCCAGGCAGTTTCTTAGGAGCTCATTGTGAATTACAAGTTTTGTTCCTCCTCCTAGGGAATATGAGTGCAAAAAAAAAAAAAAAAAAACTATGGTTGATATTATGGAGTATTTCTAGTATCATCAGAAGTGAATTTTGATATTTGTATTAGTTTACTTATTAAATAAAAATTGAAATTATTTAGATAAATAAGGAAACAGCTATGGGTAATTAGCATTGAATAAGATTTCTTGCTAAATGAGATACTGTGATATACTTTAAATTTAAAATATTTTCTGGAATCTATGAGTAGCTATAAAATTATATATATATATATATATATATATATATATATATATGACATGAAATCAGAAGTAATACTGCAGGCACAAGTATTTACTGTGGTGGAGAAGGGCAAGAAAAAAGAAGGGAGTGGGTGTGGTAAGCCATTTGCTAAGCAAATAATATATACTTGTCAGGAAACTTAAAAAAATAAGTAACCTTTAAATAGTCTTATAATATGGTTTAAGTGCCTACCGTTATTCATGGGGCCAAGGTCACCTGATATGGCTGAAAGGAATTAAATCAAGCCCCTTGGAGGGGCCACAACACAACTGAGGCTGTGGTAATTTTATTGAGAGCAATCAGACCTTTTACACCTTTGTCTGAAACAGGATATAATGGGAATTTCCAGGATCAATAAAGTTGTAGTTGCCAGGATACAGTGAAGTCTGAAAGTCATACAAGGTACAGAAGATTAATGTCTAAGACCAACTGTCCTGTCAAGCTTCTACGCTTCCTTGACTACTAAGGGAGCACACAGAGAAACAAAGTGGCCTGAATGCTTCACTGCCTAGAGGAAGGCATTGGTCTCTCAGGAACTGGAAAGTACATTGTGTCCCAGAGGTCACAGACTCTAACCTGAAGAGATTGTGTGTGACTCATGCTTCTCAAGGCAGCGAGCAAGGCCAACTCTATGGTTCCCTGAAATGTGTCGAGAGGCTTTTGAGAAGGAATTTAGTTGTTTATTAATTTCTTCATTTTCCAGCTTGGCTTGCTTCTGCCATTGCATCCACTACATCCGACACCTTCTGGAAACTTTATTTGTCCACAAAGTTTCTGCAGGACACAGTCCTACGAAAAACTTGATAAAGGTGAGAATTAAGATATGTCATTTTTTTTTTAAACTGGGAAAAACAATAGATAACAAAACATTGCATCATTGTATTAGTTAGGGTTTCAATCCCTGTTGGGGGGGGCACTATGACCAAAAGCAACTCAAGGAGAAAAGAGTTTATTTCACATTGTATTAATAAGCCCATCACTGAGGGGAGCCCTGGTGACAGGAACTGGAACATGGAAGCCATGGAGGAGTGCTGCTCACTGTCTCGATGTTTTTCGTTTGTGCAGCCTGCTTTCTTATGCATCCAAGACCACCTGCACAGGAAAGCCACCATCCATAATGGCATGGGTCCCCCCACATCAGTCACTCATTAAGGAACTGTCACTCAGACATTCATTCAAATCTTATAAAGGCATTTTATCAGTTTACGTTCCTTCTATGCAGAAACTCTGGCTTTTGTCCAGTTGAAAACAATCATCAACAAAACAGGACCATCTTCTATAGGAAAATCACTTTTTCCTTAAAACTAGGTTTCTCTTCTTTAGTTGTGTCAGCAAATATCAGACATTTTCTGAGAGGTGTTTTCTTTTTTTTTTTTTTCTTAATTAAGAATTTTTTTATTCAGTTTACATACCAACCACAGATCCCCCTCTCTTCCTTCCTCCTGCTCCCCCTATTCAGCCTCTACCTCCAGCCCACCCCACCCCATTCCCTCCTCCGAAAGGGTAAAGGCTCCTATGGGAAGCCAGCAAAGCCTGGTACATTCAGTTGAGGTAGGTCCAAGGCCCTCGTCCTACACCAAGGCTGTGTGAGGTGTCCCACCATAGGAAGTGGGCTCCAAAAAGCCAGCTCATACATCAGGGATGGATCCTGGTCCCACTGCCAGCGGCCCCACAAACAAACCAAGCCACATGACTTTCACCCATATTCAGAGGAATTAGTTCGATCCTATGCAGGCTCTACAGCTGTTGGTCTAAAGTTCATGAGTTCCCACTAGCTCTGATCAGCTGTCTCTGTGTGTTTCCCCATTGTGATCTTGTCCACCCCCCCCCCCCCCCCCCTCCCAACTCCCCCCCACCTCCCCCACCCCTGTTGCTCATAGAATCCCTCTTCCCTCTCTTCGGCTGGATTCCTGGACTGTGGCCTGGTACTTGGCTATGGATCTCTGCATCTGCTTCTGTCAATTACTGGATGAAGGCTCCATGTTGACAGTTAGGGTATTCACCAATCTGGTTACCAGGGTAACCTGGCTCAGGCACCCTCTCCACTATTACTAGTAGTCTAAGCTGGGGTCATCCTTGTGAATTCCTGGGAACTTCCCCAGCACCAGGTTTCTCCCTATCCCCATGATGTCTCCCTCTATCAAGATATCTCTTTTTTAAATAAATATTTTATTTTATAATTAATTTAATTTTACATATCAGCCACGGGTTCCCCTGTCCTCCCTTCTCCCACCCCTCAGCCTTCCCCCCTAATCCAACCCCCATTCCCACCTCCTCCAAGGCAAGGGCTCCCTTGGGGATTAAGCCCGGCCTGGTAGATTCAGTTGAGGCAGGTCCAGTCCCGTCCTCCCTGCACCAAGGCTGAGCAAAGTGTCTCAGCATAAGCCCTAGGTTCCAAAAAGCCAGCTCATGCACCAAGGACAAGTCCCAGTCCCACTGCCTGGGGGCCTCCTAAACAGTTCAAACTCATCAACTGTCTCATTTATCCAGAGGGCCTAGTCCAATTCCCTGGGGGCTCCTCAGCTATTGGTTCACAGTTCATGCATTTCTGCTAGTTACTCTTCCACTCTGTCCCTGTTCCAGCTCAACCATCCCGTTCCCTTATGTTCTAGTCGCCCATCCCATTTGAGCTTTAATCTTAGTTAATCTACAGAGAAAGGCTTTCTAGGAGCATAGGTCTATCATGCATGGAAATGTCTTCATTGTGAGAATTAAATCAGATTCCTTAAATCCTTCCTTTGAAAAGGAAGAAACCCACATAGTAATTTATAGATATTATAGCTGCCAGAGTGACACTAAAATCTGCCATGTGAAGATGGTGAAAATTGATAGATGTCCAAGGTCAAGAAACTATCAAGAAAATGGGAAAGTTTTCAAACACTGCATTGAAAACAAGACATTAGGAAACATACACTTTACACTTTCAGTTCAAATTTAAATATAACATATCTTTCTACTGAAATTTTACTGTGTTCTTACCCCAAATTCTCCTTTCATGACAGTGATTTTTAGAATGCTTAGATAGCCTCCTGTTTGAACCAAGTCTGACGCTCACTTTTATAATCAATCAACATACCATAGTGCTAAAATGAGGCTGATCATTGCTTTATTTAGTGTTATTACTTTGCTATAGATCAGTTCTCTTAGTTCATTAATATCTTGATGAAAATCAATCATTCTTAATAAATAATTATACAATATAAAATCTATATTTGAACTTTTTCTCAAATATTCATTAATATAAAACCAAAAACATGGAACTAAATTATATGCTTACTCAGTGATACTAAAAGATAGCTTTGAACAGTTCCTTATAATGGGAAGAAGCATTCCATGTATTAAGTTTAGACACTTTATAAAAATATGCTGCAATAGCCAGTAGTTCTGTGGGAGAGACAAGGTCCTGTGAGCCCCTCCCTGATCTGTGGTGCTCTAATGAAAGGCTCTGTAGTGTTTTAAGCCCATTGTAGGCAGTCCATGATCTGTGAGGACATTCCTGCATTGCCTGTACCATCAGCAGAAAACAGCATCACACAGACTTCCTACCTTCCAGTTCTTACATTCACAATGCCCCCAATTCAGTGATAGTCTCTTGGACTTAGAGGGCATGCTGTAAATATCTTGTTCAGAGATAAGCCAATCATGACTTTTTATTTCGTAGCATTTGTCTCAAGAGAAGTTTCTCTAAAGGGCATAGAATTTGTCTGAGGATAGAAACATAAATGTTTAGAAATCAGCGTTGCTCCATGACAATTTAGCTAAAAAGTACATTAAATTCAGCTAGAGAGCTTCAGACTTCCTCGGGTGCCAATTTTGGACCAGGTATACAGTACCAGGCATGAATTCCTATGACTGTTGATTGAGTCTGGGGAAAGGCAGTCATTTTCTTCAGTTTTGTACCCACAGAGGAGACCATCATTGTGACACTGATGATCCTGATTAATCTCAGTGACTCTTCAAAAAGAAACAAACAAACAAAAAA
>CABHPR010141058.1:26697-59038 GCA_902168415.1 Peromyscus melanophrys | reverse complement strand
ATATGTAACAAAAGCTAGAGAGGAGACCATGGATTTAGGAGGGGGACACAGATAGAATTTGACAAGAGATAGGGTGGTGGAGATATACCGCTTATGAATAAAGCTCTTAAAAAGTATAAAATTCAGTGCTGGCAGGACCGGAGGCAGATCACTCCTATTTCTGTAAATATGTTTTGAATGGGATTGCTGTTCTTGAAAATGTGTGCCTATGTTTATCACCTTTAGTTTCGTAAAGACATGCTGTACCTGGCTCTGTATTTGGCCAAGCTAACAACATGATAAGTGTTATTTGGGTTTAAAGATGTTTTGATGTAAAAGTTGGGGGAAAAAAACATATTTGATGTATTTGTTTTTGCTGGAGGTTAACGTTGGAGGATGGGAAAAACTTCTTTGTTAGTATGGAAAAACATGCTTGTTTTGATGTATAAATAAAGATGGCTGGAGCTATTTGGGGCCAGCCACTTATTTGAAACTCAAAAAAAAACTATAAAATTGTAAAAGACAATCTACTATACAGCAACATCAAAGAATTTAGGATACATAAGTAGACTCATTAGCTATTAAAGCCTGTGAATATATAAAATATTTTTCTTAAAACCGAATATTGTTAAAGAATGTAGTATACACTCTGAAATTTACACTAAATGTGCAAGGTGTAAAATACAATAAAGGAAGCATATAGGAAATGGAGGAAAATAAAGGAGAAAAATGGTAAGTGAAGAAAAGAAAAAATAGGCATAATTTCAGGAAGTAAAGAAAATATGAGATTACAAAAACTCAATAAATAAAAAGTAAAGACTAACAATGATTTTCCAATAATGAGAAACTTCAAAAGTGAAATTAGATAAATATAAGAAGAATGAGTTAAAGAAAATGGTAAGGAAAATAAGATAATATAAGGGTATTATTAAAAATACAGTAGAGAGAAAATTGGGGAAAAGAGCCGGGCGGTGGTGGCGCACGCCTTTAATCCCAGCACTCGGGAGGCAGAGGCAGGCAGATCTCTGTGAGTTCGAGGCCAGCCTGGGCTACCAAGTGAGTCCCAGGAAAGGTGCAAAGCTACACAGAGAAACCCTGCCTCGAAAAACCAAAAAAAAAAAAAAAAATTGGGGAAAAGATAAAAGCTATATTGGGTAAATGAAAAGACAAAATGCTTTATAATGAAAACAGCATGTAAATAAAATCAAATGACTACGTTAAGGGGAATAAGAAAATATGTAACTGGAAGTTTTCCTGTGTCCCACCTGGTCCACAGCCACTCAGACCCAAGTAAACACACAGAGGCTTATATTAATTAAAACTGCTTGGCCATTAGCTCAGGCTTACTACTGACTAGCTCTTGCACTTAAACTCAGCCCATTTCTGTTAATCTATATGTCACCACATGTTCCATGGCTTTACCTGTGTGCCATTACATGCTGCTCCCTGGATGGCAGGCTGGCATCTCCTGACTCAGCCTTCCTCTTCCCAGAATTCTCATCTGCTTATCCTGCCTATACTTCCTGTCTGGCTACTGGCCAATCAGTGTTTTATTAAACCAGTGTACAAAAGCATTAGCCCACAGCAAAAATAAAAACATAATTCTTTCAATACATTATATTTAAAATACTGACAACAGTGTGATAATGAATAGAAGCAAAAGGAAGTAAAGAATACTGATAAAAACAATGTCTTTCTAGGTTAGCAAAACTTGGATACTGCCAGTTTATACATGGTGATCATTCATTTCAATCTGTAGTTCTGTTTTTCTTAAGTTTTATGATTTTCTTGATTCTGTATTAGGACACAAACACCTTCAAATCTCTCTTCACTCCATTATCTTCCCTATTTGTATTTCAGGGTCTTATCTGGCCACACTTAGGTTTATACAGAATGAGCTATACAGGTTATTTCTCATTTGGTGATTCTCCAGATTGCAGCCCCCAAGGGTAACTAGTGGTCTAACAGGAAGATATATTCCAAGTAGACTGGAAGTGTGTAAAGCAAACACAGAACAGAGAACTATACAGACAGGAAAAATGTCTTCATAACATCTAGATTTCCTAAGTACTATTTACAGGGGTATATTTCAGAGTTCTCTGGATCTAGAACAACTGAACGTCAGATATCTGGCTCAAGAGATTGCTCCACTGCTAACCTTAGATTCTGGGTTATGAAATCCCAGAGTTATTCTCAATTGATGAGATCTACTCCTAGCTACCAAGTGCAGAGTTATGTTCACCACTTTCACAGCTGAGCCCCTTGCAGTCTGTCCTTACCAGCCTGTCAGGGCCCAGCTCTCCCACTCTTCATGACTGTGTCTTGCTCAGGTCCAGCAACAGGTTAAACTCAGATTCTCTGAGACTTGTGGTTGACTCTGTTCCTAGGCTCCACTGGAGCTTAGTTTTCTACACTAGACTCTCTTTCCTGACAACACTTGTGTCACAGCCCTTTGAGTCATACACACGTAGAACCAAGCTGAATGAAGCACCCGAGAAATCACCATGTCACTAGAAATTGCAGCTGGATTAGAGGCCTGTGAAGACGGTGGACTTTCCTGATGTCCTCCGCACTACCTTCTTCATGGGGCCATCTCAATCACATTTTGCCTGATGTCTCTGTACTTTTTTTCTTCTCTTGTCCAGAGCTCTGTTCTGCTTGGCTCAACTTCTTAAAACTGAGTCATCTATTATTATTTTTAACTATGTTTTTCAGATATCCTATCATTCTGAATTCCAACGGTCTTTTTCCTTTTCTTGTTTGGAATAGAGTCCATTCTTTTTCACGTTGAGTCTTCCTAAGTTCAGCTTTCAGTTCACTATCTTTACCCCAAAGTCTGTCATTTTTAAAAATGATTTATAATACAGATTATATAGTTTTAAAGAATATTTTGCATTCCAGTATTTTCTGAACATTTATCCTTATGTTATTACATTTTATATATTGTCTTGTAGCCAAATTAGTGAAGCAGAAACTAATTTTTAGCTGTTGAATACAAGAAATGCAAAACAATAAAGTTGCCAACTTTATAAAATAAGTCAATCTTAATTGTATAATATTAGACACCCCTCTTATCATTGGCATATATTTAGATGGAGTGTTTAAATTCCCATATTAATCTTTACTACTATATTAGTTCATTGTTATATATATGTAACACTCTGTAGTAAAATATTGAAAAAGCAAGACAGCATATTATAATATATGTCTTATAATTTGTTGTCTAGCTATAAATAGTAAGCAAAAATGGAAAATGTCTGACATTTCATTTTAGGAATTCATCATCTTAGCTACCCAGTCAGAATCCAATACTTAATGTCGCTATGCATTATGTCAGCCAGTAATTTTAGTGGGATGATTAAAGTACGGCTACTAGCTTTTTTAAATTGTAATGAACTTAAAATTCATAAATCTGAAAAATTTAATTAAAATAAAGTATATCTATAGAATGTGAATAATTAAAATGTATACAAACATAAATATGTATAACTGTAATTTTGTGACTTCCATGTAATCATTTAAAAAGAGAAATGTGAACATTCTGCTGGCACATTTAATAGTTTACAACCCAATAAGACAGTAAAATTACTGGTCAGTGTTACTGTTGTATAAGACTTTGTATTAAAAATTCTTCACTGTTAAAAATACTGTAAAGCAAATGCCACAGTCCACTTTAGCTTCTTGAAGGGCAACACCACCTTTCAGATGTTTGGTGTCAGAGGCTGGTGGTACAATATTTTCCTCAGCTTGCCCTGTGGACATTGAAATCATCAATAGATTTATCTTCAAATTACACTTAGTGAGGAACTGTGAAATCAAATCAGTTTAAAATATCCATTTAATTAGTCACGTAGTAAATACTTGCTGCCATCAATCTCATTTTTCAGGTGTTATGGCAGGTTTTCTTAGTGCCATCCAAGGCACTTCTGCACCTCATTACAGAAAGAGATGAACCTAATCATTAAATTTGGAAAACTTTGATCATCACCCTGTTCAGAAATACAGTATCTGGGAATATAAAACTAATTAGTTTCATGTTTTTACTATCATATTCTACCAAGGAACATAGCTTGAACCCATTAAGTGAGTCAAAATAGGTAAGAACAGACAGAAGCAACCAGTGTTAAGGCATGAGCAATCAAAGTTACATTTCATTTTCCCACTGATTTGCTGTGTAACTTTATTTGATTTCCACCAAGTCACATCGTATTTCTCTCTTAATCTTTTTTCAGCAATTACAGCTGAGCTTGCCAGTATCACCAAATGAAGTGAACCAATAAATTGGATTGCCTCCACAATGGTTTACTCTAGCTGTCATATCTATTACATGACTGCTTGGAAACTGTTATCTGCAATAACATAAGCCGCACAAGTTCGCTCATTCAGATAAAGGACTGGATTTAAAACTTCATGTCCTTAGCTATTGAAATTATTTCTATATGCCTGACATTTATATGCCCAAATGCTTTGTCAAATGTGTCCTTGAAAGAGTTGCATGGATCTGAGTCCTGTATAAGATCAAAGTCAGCCCCTATTTATAATTCAAATATGTGGGGGCTGTGTGTTTAACACTTTGAGCTGCAGAGCTCCAGAGTCAGAGAAACTTTGTTGTTATTTTTTGTATTTTTATAAATGTTCCTAGTTCAATCTTGATAGAAGTCTATGGCATATGTTACAGTGGAATTTAGGAGGCCACTTTAAGAATGGAGCCAGATTTCCCACCTCTATAGTGACTCTACCAGCAGATGTGTAAGAAGTTAAGGGTTCTGTTTCTTGAAGTCATGCTAGACTTTTCCAGTTTTCAAAGAAATAACAAGGCTTCCTAGTAAATAGAACCTATTATTTAATTTTTGTTCTTACTAACTAAAGTCCAATCCTTTTCATTGTCAAAATATAAACAAAAAACAGGTAATTAAGCCTGTCCCTCTATGCTTACTAATTTTTATAAGTTCTTTTGGCTTTGTCATTGATTTCTACATTTTGACTGTAATAGATTTCAATGTCTTTTTTCTTAAAGCTGGTAGACAATCTGTGACTTTCCTGAACCTGTAGTCAAACATTTGTCATTAATTTTAGAAACTTATCAGTAGCTTTGTATTGGTTTCATTGTGGGATGTGTTATTTCTTCTGGTCTTGTTGACGTCAGTCCAGGATGTCCTCTTACTCTTGTTCCTCCTGCCTGAGCTCCAGAAATGGAGTCATTTGATAAGTATAACCAAGGAAAGAAAAGAACAAAGAGATTCTTAGAAATGCAACAGAATATGCAGGAAGTCTTAGTCAATTAAGTTACTATGCTGTTACCTATAGTATGCATTTTTGATATGTTCTCAAAGTTTAAATCATTAGCTAATATTACACAGGTACTCCTCCATGTTGCATATTTTTAGAGCAGATACCTTGTTATATTATCCATGATGTTTCTAAACTCATGCTCCAATATTTACATCATGTTTGAGTTTTAAATTGAAATCTTCACTCAGTGTTTTCAGACTGATTTATCCTTTGATTGCGTCTTACAGTTTCTTATTGAGACTACAACATATGGTGTAACAAGCTATAAAAACTATACCTAAATGTATAGTTTAATGTGGCAATGTTCAGGGGAGTGTGGCCATATTGGAGTATCAGTAGCTTCAATAAAGTACTCATTTCCAGGAAGTCTTTATTATCAATGGTAGACTAGGTAATTGATTTCTTTGCCCCTGTACTTCTATATGTTGTAAAAATCAACTTAAATTAAATTAATGTGTTTGATTACAAAATCATGTTAACATACATTTTTCTGGCTTTCATCTTTTCTAAAATCAAGTTAAATAAGCCACAACTGCATTTAAATATAGAGGACTCTAAGTTGGAATTAGCTACAACAATCTAAACAGTATTTCTTTTTGTTGTTTTACTGAAAAAGTGATATCCGACCAGTCATATCATTGTACTTATAAGCAATGTTGCAGGTGATATGAAAGATCAACTTGTTGTATCCAAATCTTTTGAAATATATACAGTGATTAACTTTTCATTCTTGGAATATTGGATAGAGAGCCTTAAAGAGGAAATGGATAAATCCCCTAAAGAAATCCAGGAAAACACAAACAAACCTTGTAAGGAAATAAATAAAACTGTTCAAGACCTGAAATTTAAAATAGAATCAATAAAGAAAACACAGACTGAGAAAATTCTGGAAATGAAAAAATTAGGAATTCAAACAGAAACTGCCATGGTAAGCTTCACTAACAGAGTACAGGAGATGGGATAGAGAATCTCAGTTGTTGAAGATACGACAGGATAAATGGATACATTGGTCAAAGAAAATGATGAATCTAAAATATTCTTGACCAAAAAAATATGTCAAGGAAATCAGGGACATTATGGAAAGACCAACTCTAAGAATAAGTAATAGGAATTGAGGAAGGAGACAAGACCCAGGTCAAAGGCAAAGAAAATATTTTCAACAAAGTCATAGAGGAAAAATTTCCTAACCTAAAGAAGGAGATGTTTATAAAGATGAAAGAAGCATATAGAACAACAACTAGATTGGCCCAGAAAAGAAAATGCCCTCAGCACAGAATAATCAGAATACAAAACATACAGATCAAAGGAAGAGTAATAAAAGTGGCAAGGGAAAAAAGACCAAGTAACATTAAATGTGTTCCCATTAGAATTTCACCTGACTTGTCAATAATGACTCTAAAAACCAGAAGGACCTGGACAGATGTGCTGCAAACTCTAAGAGACCACAGGTACCAGCCCAGAGTTCTACATCCAGCAAAATTTCAATCACCATAGATGGAGAACACAACATCTTTGACTACCAGGGAAATGCAAATCAAAACTACTTTCAAATTTCATCTTACACTGGTCAGAATGGCTGAGATCAATAACACATGTAACAGCTCATGCTGGTGAGAATGTGGAGTAAGGGAAACTCTCCTTCATTGCTGGTGGGAGTGCAAACTTGTACAGCAACTGTGGAAATCAGTACGGTGATTCCTCAGAAAGTTAGGAATTGATCTATCTTGAGACCCAGCTATAACACTCTTGGTCATATACCTAAAGGATGCTCAATCCTACCACAAGGACATTTGCTTAACCATGCTCATTGGAGATTTATTCATAATATCTAGAAACTGGAAACAACTTCTCCCCTCAACAGAAGAATGGATAAAGAAAATGTCGTATGTTTACACTGTGGGGTATTACTCATATGTTAAAAAAAAGATGCAATGAAATTTGTAGGTAAATAGATTGAACTAGAAAAAAATAATGCTGAATGAGGTAACCCAGACCCAAAAATACAAATATGGTAGGTATTTATTTATGCCATTAAGTAAATGATAACCAAGCTACAATCTGTAGATCTAGAGAAGATAGGTAAAGAGAAGTGTTCTAGGATAGACACATGCATCTCCCTAAGGTGGGGAAATAAAATATAGATTTTATGGGTAGACTGGAGGATGAGTGGGGAACGGTGTTAGAGTGATCAGGTATGTGGGGGAGAATGGGATGGAGGGAAAGAATGCAAGGAGAGATGGTTAGAATTGGGGACAATTTGGGAGTGGTGTGGAAACACTGCAATGGAAACTTCCTGGAACCTCTGAAGGTGATCTTAGTGAAGACTCCTAGTAATGGGAGATATTGTGTGATATTTTGTTTATGTTCTGACAAATAAAGCTTTCCTGAGTATCAGAGGGTGGAGCTAGCCACTAGTCAACCATAGAGGCCAGGCCTTTAATCCCAGTACTCTGGAGGTGGAGAGAGGAAGTGATAAGGCAGGGCAAAGACAGGATCGTGCTTCATCTGGCATCCAACTTTTGGGACATGAAACCATGATCCTAGGATTAAGAGTCTCATGCTCTACCAATTTAGCTAGCTTGGCCAGATGAAACATGAACCTACTTAGTCTTATCCATAAAAAAAAAAAAGGAGTCAGATATTGGGGTAATAACCTGAAAGATCAGAGAAGCAGAGGAGCAGCCACCAGAGACTTTTTACTTCTCTGGATCCTCCAACTGAATGGGCCGAGATCCTGTCTTTGCCCTGCCTTATCACTTCCTCTCTCTGCCTCCAAGTGCTGGGATTAAAGTCGTGAGCCACCACCATCTGGTCTGGTTAACTAGTGGCTATCTCTGATCTTCAGGCAAACTTTATTTGTCAGAACACAAACAAAATATCTCATAACAGGGGGATACAGAGTCTCAGCTGGCCATCTCTTATAGCCAGGCAAGGCTTCAAACGTCTGGACTATGTTACATTAAGTTTAATTTTTGGCCAGGGAGTTCCTGTGGAAATCCCCAGATAACCCAGGCTGAAACTGAGACAAAGGGCTGCTGTCTGAAAACTGACAGCAGGGGCACATTGTTGAGATCAATATCCATGCAACTCCTTGAACGTGGAGAAGTTGAGCTGGTGCCTGCATGGAGCCTTCACCCGTTTGTTCTAGTTTGTTTGATGAGGAAAGGTATTTTGCAGGCTACTGTAAGAGAAATGTGGACCATAAAACCTTTGACCTACTATCTATCTTGTCTGCAAAATACGCTAAGGCAATGGTGGAACGGAACTTGTGGGACTAGTCAACCAATGTTTGATTTGACTTAAGGCCCAATCCATGAGACAGAACCCTTGCCCGACAGTGCTTGGACAACCAAGAACCAGTGACTAAATAGCCCAGAGACCTAGAGCAAACCAACATTCCTGGTTTAAAAAACAAAACAACAAATCAACAAAATGATACCAAATATTTTGTTATATTCATAAATCAGTGCCTTATCCTGTCATCACCAGAAAGACTTTCTCCAGCAGCAGATTAGAACAGATGCAGAGACGCTAGGCGTCAGTGGTGCATGCCTTTAATCCTAGCACTTGGGAAGCACAGCCAGTTGGATCTCTGTGAGTTTAAGGCCAGCCTGGTCTACAGAGCAACATCCAGGACAGGCACCAAAAACTACCTGGAGAAACCCCATCTCGAAAAACCAAAAAAAAAAAAAAACAACAACAACAACAAAAAAGACCCAACAACAACAAAAAACAGATGCAGAGACCCAGAGCCAGACATGAAGACAGAGAATCTAAAGTGGAGATCTCCATCAAATCCCTCACCTCAGAGCTCAGGCAATCCCATGGGAGGCAGAAAGGTTGTAAGAATTAGTGGGAATGGAGGATACCAGGAGAAAAAGGCCCTCTGCATCAACTAAGCAAGGCACACATGAACTCACAGAGACTGAAGTATCAAGCATAGGGGCTACAGTGGTCTTCACAACGTTTCTGCATATACACTATAGCCATCAGCTTAATATTTTTATGGGACCCCTGACTGAGAACAAGTGGCTATCTGATTCTGTTGTCTGCTCTTAGGACTCCTTCCCTCCTTCTGAGTTGCCATGTTCAACTTAGATATGATACATTTTGCTTCATCTTATTATATTTTACTCTGTCTGGTTTGGTTGTTATCTCTTAGAAACCTGTTCTTTTCTGATGAGAGGCAGAAAGGAAGTGGGTCTGGAGGGGAGGGAAAGTGAGGAGGAACTGTGAGGAGCTGAAGGAAGGGAGATTATAATAAAGATACATTGTATCAGAAAAGAATCTATTTTCAATAGAGAAGAAAAATGACAAACAGAGCCTCTAATGTCATTGAGTCTTAGTAGTAAGTAGCAAGCTTGACATCAGGAAAGGAATACAGAGATCAAACCTTGAACTGCAAGTATGAAACAGAAAAAAACAAAACAAACAAACAAAAACTGGAAGCAGGCAAGTATTTTTATTCTCGAAACCCATGCACAGTAATGTAAGATTTCTAACAGGGTGTCACCTGATAAACCTCCCAAACAGTACCACCCACGCGTACCAAGTATTCAAATTTCTCACCCTACAGAGAACATTTTAATGCAAACCACTATAGCAGCTATAACTATTAGAGATATAGTTAATACTGCACTGTTTGCTTATTTTATTATCATGAATATGTAACCAATGATACCTCTATTTCATGTGCTGATTCTGTGACGAAAAGCTGTACCACAATATCTGCCTTTGGAACTGGGACGTTTTGGAGAGAACTTAGAAACTACTAATTTGAGTGCACAATGTGAGTACATTCGAATACAGTAAAAACACACTTATCTAAACTAATTGGTGACTTAACTTGTCACCAATGACCCTAGTCAGTTTTTCGTGTAAACGTTTGGTCTCCGGCAGTCCTTAGAATATAAGCTTGATCAAGCAATGCCACATGACAGTTAAAGAAATGAGAAATGGTGAGAAGTCACAGGTGAGGTTTATTCAAGGTGGTCCCTTTGGAAGAGGTGAGGCTCAGTAATGCCAAGTCCATGTTGAGCTCAGGCTTTGTCACTGCCCCAAGTTATTCTATGTTTTGTCCAACAGCAGATTATGACTGGCCCAAGGATTTGTGTTTCACAAGCAGCTTTGACTCGGTTTTCAGGGTGGAAGATGACTTTGTATCTGGTGGACATGAGCTGCCGTACCTGTCTGGCACCACATGTTCAGCACAGACTGAAAAATTACTCCCTTTTGAGATTAAAACTGGGGCTAGCCTATACGTTTATCAGAGTTAATTGAGCTCCTAGAAGACCATGGGTGTATTAAAAATCATATCAGGAAAATCAGACTCCAGAACTTATCTGACAAGCTGAAGGAATAGGATCAAAGCCCTTTACCTCCATGCCATAAAGTGGTGAACAGCTTGGACTGTGATCTTCTCATATGACACCTCGTGTGTACATCAAGGGGCCATAAAACAAAAACTGTTGACTGTCCCAAGGGCTTTAGGGCAACTGGTTACACATGTTGGTATAGTCTACTCATTTTGCCATCTTCAGATCCTCTTGTTTACTTACATAGACCTGTCATCCTCCCATCTACCTGCCATTTCCTCTGGAACTATTCCTACCCTATTATCTCTGCAACTGAACTTGACTGCATAGCTCAACTCCGACTCTCTATAAAGACTGTACAACAGCTGCAGGACCTTTTGAGAGACCCCCAGCTGGTTTGTTATCTTACTCTACGGTGTCCTTTATATCTCCAGCATCTTTCCAGTTCTGCCTTATCAGAACCCTTAAAAAATTCTTGAGATGTCTTGCCTCTTTACATTGTTAGAGTGTTTCTGTAGCCTCCACTATACATATACATAAATATATTTATTGTGTGATGTGCAATTGTGAACTAAGAGTTATTATTAGTAACTGATATTGGAAGACATGAATATGTTTTCCTAAGGCAAGGCAATCAGAGAAATCAGGAGTATCTGGAAAATTGCTGCAAAATGAAATTTCAGTAACTTGTGAATTTCTTTTTAATCAGTCAATGGTAGTATTGTGGAAAGCCACAGACGTGTTTGTCTATATTTCTAAGAGCAAGCTCACAACATTCAATGTACCGGTGCTGAGTTTTCAGTTTAAATAGAGTAAGTGTTCTTTCAGGGACGAGAGGTCTGCATAATTCAACAGTTCTGATTAACGCACAGTCCTTCCCATCAACTACTCTATTCTGGTTCCACAAGGTGGCCCAAGGAAGCACTTATCACTGTCATCCGTTGAGGACATCAATCTAGTTTGTACAAGGCGAACAATTTTACCAAGGAACATGGTGTTCTTTCTGCAGCTTCTTAATCTGATAAAAGAATTTAAAAACAGGGCTCAGAAGGAAGCTGAAGGACAATTTTATTACAATTGGAGAATGAAAAGGTGTATGTAACAGGTCAGGCAGCTATAGGTATTAGTGGCTTCCAGGGGAAGAAACACAAGTAAAAGAGAATGTTACACTTTCTGAGTTAGAGCTTAAGAACAGCTGAAAGACTGTGAGCAGGGAGATTTGGTGTGTTAGTAGAGATTTGGGGGTTGAAGTTTGTACTCTTAGTCCTAATAAGCTGGTCTGGGTCACTCATCCTCAATAAGATACTAAGTGAAAAGACTTTGTGCAAAACAGAGGAAAGAGATTTATATTATGAACAAGGTGGGTGAAAATGGGTTCTTGATAAGCCCCCTCCTCAAGTCTATCTATTAGGTCTTGATATTAGATATAAAAACCCAAGATGTATGTCTGACTCTGCAGTCCTGGTCAAGGTATAATCCACTCATCATAAATCCATCGTGACTACTGTTCTTGTATATTGTCAGCACTACATGACTTGTCTTTCTAGACTAGCTCCCCTCTTACTGGCACCAGGGTACCATCATTTTTACTTTCTCAACATGAAACTCATGGGAAAGCTCCAGTTCTTTGGGATTCAATGATCATCTGATAAGTGAAAAGAAGGGCACAGTATGTGTGCTGGGGAGGGACTCCTTAAGAGAAAGAGTGAGAATGTCAAAAGTATCATTACAAGCAGGGCAAGGATTTTTGTCAGTGCCTGCAAAAGAAATAAAGGAGCAGGATGAAGAAAATGTTATTCTAGAAAGCAAGCAATCTTAGCAGTCAGGCTGTAAGCACTACATAAAAGGACGGTCCTTTTGGATACTGCAAGTACAAATGCCATTTATGGGTTAATTATTGCTCCCATCTTCTCAACATGTCTTTAGGTATATCAAGTTCCTTGAAGTTTCTAGAACAGACAGCTTTATGAAGGATAGTTTCCTATCTGAGTAGCTGTCAGCCTAGTTTGGACTATGTGTGTGTGTGTGTGTGTGTGTGTGTGTGCATGTGGTATGCGTAAAGCATAGATATGTATGCATGGAGGGCCAAGGGTAATGTTGGAAGTCCTATTAGATCATTATGTCTTTTATTTTATTATTTTTTAGCAGGGTCTTTCAGTTGAATCCTAAGCTCACCCATACAGCTAGCTAGTCAGCTTGCTCTAGGGATCTTCTATCTCCACGTACCTAGGGATAGATTTATAGATGGGCGGTACCTCAATTGTCCTCCTTAGAATTTGAAATGCTGTGTATCCTTTCAACCATTTCCCCAACCTTGAGCTGATTCTTAAAGTAGACAATAACATACCCTTGTGATCTTATCAACATTTGAGCAGTTCAGAATGTCTTCTTGCTACCCAGTGTCAGAGATATGAATCAGATCTCATTCTTTGACCAAAGGTTATTCAACTGATAATATAATCTATTAAGATTTTCTTTTTAAATCATAAAATAGCAAGGATTTAATAATAGGAAACAAACTTACCTTGATATTCTTCAATGAAATACTGGTACCTCTAGTCCCCTCTCTTTCATATAACATGTTACACTTGAAGGATGGACAATTATGATGCTTCCTCCTTCATTTTACATAGTATTATAATTTATAAGGAGGGTGAAAGAGGTACTTTTCTTTCTTTAAAATTAGTGTTATCATAGATACAGAAGATGGGTTACTAAGATAAGTAAGTAAGATAAGAATGGGAGACCATCCACACTCAGTGACCCTCAAGTCTTCTGTGTCTGACTAGCTGCTTATCACTTTCTATGATACAGCTTCAACTTCATGGCTAACAGTCCTCATCTTGGGGTGATCGGTCTTGGGAAGTTTTGCTTTTCCTAGATTCCAAGGTGACTACTGTAGGTTTATGGCAATGACTTACCTCAGTATCATCAACCACAAAGGGGGAAAAGGGAAGTTAGGCATATACTCTTCTAGGGATTAACAAGTATCAACTCACCAAGGTGAGCAGATATCCCAAAGTAAAGAGAACAGAAAAATGACAGTAATGATACCAGATATGTGTGTTGATTTTAGTTCCTGTGTTGGCCTCAGTGAGCAAAAGGGCTTCTGAGATTCTGTTTATGGTTTTAAAACTTGGAGATTCTGATACACACACACACACACACACACACACACACACACACACACACACATACACACACACCACAAATTTGGCAATGTTGAACAGCACAGTTACTTTGTCAGTTCCTAACACTACCTTTTCCAAGTACATAGCAGTGTTTACTACCTTCTGAATATAATTTATCTTTTCATGCATAGAATTTTTCATCTTTTTGCCTGTTACTTCTTTTCTATTCCTATAAATCATTAACAGTCTGAATAATGATGTAAATATTACAATGGGTAAGGAATGAATTATTGCAAAAATGTAAATGATTTTTAAAGTAACCCATTAGGTAAGGGACAACTAGAGTGCTAAGTGTATCTATTTTGAATCATCCTTGGAAATTATAGTTTAACAATATACTCTTTCTTTAAGAATGACAATATCTCATCTTTACCTATGTTATTAAAATACACCAATACTGTATTAACTGTTTGAAGGTTTACTGATTAATCTCATTGTTTAATGTGTGCTAAATTAGGTAATAGATCTGTATGTACATAGATTCTCTGTACCAGCAGTACACTATTTCGTCTCATTTCTTTGTGAATTACACTGTTGAGAAACAGCAAAAGGTAAATCTGCACAAGTAGGAAAATCAGTTACAAAATTTTAGGGCAGTTGTTCTTAACCACCCTAATGCTGTGACCCTTCAATATGGTTCCAATGTTGTGCTGACCCCCAACCATAAAATTATTTCACTGCTGCTTCATAACTGTAATTTTGCTACCGTTATGAATTGTGATGTAAATATATGACATGCAGAATATCTGACATGTGACCCTCCAAAAGGATCATGGCCCACACGTTAGGAACGTTTCTTTCAGGAATAACCAAAAAAAAAAAAATCAAAAACGTGTTTGTTCATGTACCATTGTACTCTCCTCTTAGGAATGTTGTATAGCTTAGAGCTCCAAGAAATTCTGCAAATTAGATGGAAATATAAGAACTAGAGGTGATATACAATTTTCTCAGCAAGTATATACAAAACCAAATGTAAAAGTGTTTAGCAACATGTCAATATAACCATATTATGGGGCACTCCATAGTTTATTCTGGTCTTGACCCAGCCGAAAACTCTGTTCTTATATTCCCCAAAGAGGAAACTTTGGACTGGACATAGTAAAAGTTCAAATAGTCTAGAATTTAAGTAGAGCAAACAAGGGAACAGAAGTGTACTCTTTTTTAAAATATATAATTTCTTATTAAAAATATTATTTTATTTCCTTTTACATACCAACTCCAGTTCCCCCTCCCTCCTCTTCTCCTACTCTCCCCTACTTCTATCTCACACCCGTCCCCTCCTCATAGAGGGTAAGACCTCCCTTGGGTAGTTAACACAGGCTCTCATGCCATGTTGGGAACAGACCTAGCCCCTCCTCTCTGCATCAAGGCTGAGTAAGGCATTGCACCATAGGGAATGGGGTCTAAAGGGCCAGTTCATGTACCCAGGATAAGTCCTGGTCCCATTGCCAGGAGACCCACAAACATATCAAGCCACACAATTTTCACCCATATTCAGAGGGCCTAGTTCAGTTCCTTGCAGGCTCCTCAGCTGTCAGTCCAGTGTCCATGAGCTTCCACTAGCTTCAGTCAGCTATCTCTGTGGTTTTTCCCATCATGATTCGGACCCTCCTTGCTCTTACAACCCTTCCTCCTCTCTTAACTGAACTCCAGGATCTTGGCCAAGTGTTTGGCTGTGGGTCTCTGCATCTGTTTCCATTAGTTACTGGATGTAGGTTCTATGATGACAATTAGGGTAGACACCAAACTGAGTGCAGGGGAAGGCTAGTTCAATCACCCTCTCTCCACCACTGCACATTGATGCAAAAGTATACTCTTTAGAAAAGAGAATACTGGGGCAAATATCAATGGCCACTATCCTGGGAGCCCTGGACCTTATATTTCTCTTTTCTGTGTCTCCTCCATGATGCCTCTCCTGTCTGGATTCTTCTAGGAAAGAGGTGTGATTTTCTGAGAAATCTATTTAACCAAGAATTCAGTCTGATATATGCAGATATTGAAGACACGAGGCAATGTATAATAATTTCCAAAACTGACAAGTTAAACCAGAAAAGGGGAAAAGAACACTGTGCATGTTTTCCAGCAGAGGCAGTCTTGAGGTTGTTTTAATCTGACCTAGCTTATACAAAATACTCCCACTGTGCCTTAAGTATATTTTTGGAGCCCTGGCGCATAGCTAACACCATTATCTTTATATCTTGTCCACCAGTCCACCACCATTTTATCTGTCCACAATATTTCAGGGATCTAAATGTGCTACCAATTGTTCTTATATCTTATTACTGAAGGCCTGTTAGTCATTTTCTCTTGGAGGTAACTTCCTACCTAACAACTGGAAATGTGGAAGTTTTCATGGTGCAATTTTAAGCAACTAATTAATTCATGCAGAATTGTCACTATTTTCTGTGCCTGAGCTGTGGTTCAAATTCAGTGGGAATGTGTGCCTTCTGATACTTAATTAGTTAAATCCATTTTAATAACTTTATAGTTAGTATTAAATTATTTTATGTTCTTTATAGTTTTTATTCTATATAACTATACTTTTTATGTCAAGGTATAATTTTTATTTCAAATTATTGCATTTCTTATCTTTTAAAGGCAACAAGTGTGAGGGGAAAAGCTAGCATATAAAATATATTAATCACTCTCTTATGGCACAGAAGCATTTTCATGCATGTTAAGCATTGTGAAGCCAGGGGGTATAATTATGACATCTTCACATTTATAGTCACAGCCCATTGCTTAATTGTTTTTCAAAACTATGTGCTTCGCATTACCACAGGCTGATCACCTTGCACTGAAACCGATGTTAATACAGAGAAATGGACGTGGACAAAGGAAATGTGTTAAGTGAATATTGTTACATTTTTGTAACTTCTAAAATTACTTACCCAGTAGACCTGTCAAACAGATGTTTTTATAGTCCTGTGATGGAGAGACGCTTGAACCATAAGGTCAGTATTGGGAAAAGAAAAAGGCTATAGATGTGGGCCAATGCCTCTGATTGTTTTTTTTCATAGATAGTTTGAATCTTTAATCTTTAATCTTAAACTAATAAGCTTAAAATCAATGGAACAAAATAGTTTTGTGCTTCCATAGTATAAAATGGTTTCAGTTCTAAGTTCTTTATGATTGGGAAGCTGACCAGAGATAGGTGACCTGTTATTGCTCTCCTGTTATAGACAATAATGATGACAGCAGTACATTTCAGAAGGTACTCTCAGATCTTCTCTAGGGGACAACTGCCTTTGGGATGAGTTGGGAAGAATCACCACAGAAAGAAAATAAATGCCACATTTTCTTAGAATGGTGCCTCACTTGTTATTATAGATACAATATACATTAGCCCATGGTATCTATTAACACTAATTTTTAGGAGGATGTTATGTCCATGGATATTTTTAAATAAAAAGGAAATACATTCAAAAATACTTTTAATATTTCTAATACTCAGACACTGGCAGGAAGTTCTGTAAACATACTTCTCGATTTTACAGTACGGATCTGTGTTTGAAACATGGATTTAGACTGACTGGCACTCATGGGAACTACAGACATGAGTGTTTTAGAAAAACAGTTGGTAGCCTGTTAATTACCAACAGTTTATAGCAAGCCAGACAGAGGGGAGCTGGTATCTTCTGAGAGAAATCCATAAATTGTTCCTAGTAAGTATTAAAGCATTGCAAATATACAGTTTCTACAAATGTTTTCCTCTTTTTTACAGGTGTCATAAATAGTATGTTTTCATTTGCAAAGTAGTATTCAAACACAGGATAAATGGATACTTCTCTAGGACTTGCTTTTATGTTCATTTATTTCTTTCCTATTGTGGTGTTGTAAATTCATGCTTTTTCTTACTTAAATGCATTTTCTTTCTCCTTAAGAATAAAGCTTAAATCAGTATTCACATGAATAAAGGCTGGTTTATTAGAATAATGGATTGAAAACCAAACCAAATGAAATGCTACAGTTACAAAAGGATTTCCCCTTCACAGCTGAAAATAAGAAAACTGAAATCATATTTAACATTTCATTTGTGCAACCAGTTCAAATATTAATTTAGTTAATTTAGTCTTTAAGAACATTTTCTTGGTGGTGAAAATTACATTACAAATCAGTTTGTATCCACCCCCAACTATAGAATAAAGAAAAATGACTTCTCTATAAAGTCAAAGAGGCAAAGTAATTTTAAAGATGAAATCACTTGCTAATCATAATTGTAGGTGAGCATACACTGGATCACAGATGATGATTAGTAGGAAGACATGTACAACCTTATGGTCATGACTGTCTTATGTATAAATGGTAATTTCAATATCAGTTTCAGAAGCTGTTTGTGTGTGCAGGTGTGAAAATCAAACACAATATAGGACTTAGGTTGTGTCTGGTTAAAAAAAATCATATTAAAAGAACTACAATTTGATGAGTACATTTAATATAGTTTAATCTTGATTTCGTCAGTATTTCTCAGAAAAAAATAGATAATTGTGTGTCATATTAAGCGAACAAGGTTGACAAAGACCGCACCAAAGGGCCATAGTTTCTGCCATTGTTATAAATGGTGAATGTTTTGTGTATTGTGTTTCTACCAGCTGAGTAAGATTGCTAAATGGTGAAGTTGAGGAATTTTAGTAATCAAGGTATGTAAGAATGTCAATATTCCTGGAATAATTAAACCAGGCAGCAAAACCTGGGTCAGGAGAGCTAAATCTTTCACTTTTCCCGATTTAGCTTTTCTTGTTGAAGATTACAATGGCGGAAGGTTTATGTAACACACCAGAAGAATGGAAAAATTTAGCAGACCTGAACTTCCTAAGAAAAGTCTCTCATGATTTAGTAATGTACTTTCATTCCACTACTCACATACCAGGTTTGGGAGCTGCAAGGCAGTGACCAGATGACATTTACTGCAATCAATTTTATTTGCTGTAATGGGGCTCTTTTTCAGTTGATAATATAAAATGAAGAAAATCTGATAAAATGTTTTCTTGGAAAAAAAAAAACTGGAAAGTTGGTACCCCAAACCACCATGACCCAGGAACATGGTTATGTGTGTATTCTCTAGACAGGACGTCATGTCTTTCCATTGTTACATTTCCCATTCATTCCTGTTGGCTTCTGCCACAATAACTGCATGTCAATCGCTATACATCATGCTATTTAGATTACATGAAGCAGGATTGAAAGATATGAAAAAATGTCATAAAAAGAAAAACATAAGGGAAAAAGGAACGGGCCTTTCCTCCCAGTTGTGGTTTGCCTATCCAGCTGAGAGAGCCTAAAACTTTAGATGCCACTGATAGAGACTAAATTACACACATAAAGAACATGTTTTCCAAAGACATCTTGACAAGGGCCATAAATACATTTCTCATTTAGGGCTCAAATCTCACTCCAACATCTAAACAATATCTCTTATAACCCAAACTTATGAATTGGTTTACAGAAGACAATTCTTTAACCTCTAATCTTATTGTAAACTACACTCTTTGAGCAATGTTGATAAAAGAGGTGAGGTTTCGTAGCTGTCTTTAGAGATGTAACTTGAGTGCCCCTAAATCACATTACACACACACACACACACACACACACACACACACACACACACACACACGCTAAACCCAGTTGTAACTTACTTGTGAAGCCCATACCCACACGTGACAAACATGGGTGTGCCTTATTTGTTCTTTGAGCTTCTGATTCTATTACAATGTCTTACTCTGCTGTATACTGACTCTTCCTGCGATTGATTTCTGTGGGAAAACTGTGAATCACAGCTTTAAAAGTCATTATTAGAAATGAGGAAAAGGAAGTTCTTCAAACACTCATGGAGGTAGGGGTATCTTGTGAGTAGATCTGTGTTTCTGTCCCTATCAATTAAAACTTAGATGGCTTAAAACCAAAATGTGTTATCTCATGATTTTAGGATCCAGAGTTCTAAAATTAAACAACTGAGAGGGCCAGGTTCCTGCTGAAACCTCTTGGTGATTCTTTCTTTGACTTGTCTAGCTTATGGTGGCTGTAGGCAGTCATTAAAGTTTCTTCATTTGCGGGCTCCAGCCTTCAAAGTTCACATTCTTCTCACATACAAATTAAGCCTACCTAATTTTAATATTTTCAAAAATCTTAACTCATTCCAACTACAACTCTAAATCTTAAATCCATGTAATCTAAATCAGGTATGGTTGAGGTTTAACATATGTTGATCCTGAGGCAAAATTCCTCTCCATCTGTTGATGTAAAAAAAAAGTTATCAGTATAAAACAGACATTTGTATTCCAAAAAGGAGAATTAAGGAGGAAAGAATAGGAACACTGGCCTAAAGCAAGCTAGAAACACATAGAAACACAGCCATAAAATTATTTGTAATGGACTCAGCATTCTTCATGCCTATAGAAATACCCCTACCCTTTCAGCCTTGGACAGGAGCATATGCAGGATGATCTGGCAGCTAGCTCCCTGCCTTGGTAACTTAGCCTTGGGGCCATTCTTCCAGTTCTTCAACATTTGGCAGAAATGTATTGTTCTATATTTCAGGAGTCTACAAACATGACAATATATTGTAGGGCTATTGGCTATCCTATTACAATCTGTAATTCTAAACCAGTGGTTCTCAACCTGTGGGTCATGATCCTTTGTGGGTGGCATATCAGATATTTATATTATGATTCATAACAGTAGGAAGGCTAAAGACCACAGTTACAACTAATATCTGCCAGAATTTCATTGCCAAGTAAGGTGTGTATCTGTTACTTTCCTGTTGTTGTGATAAACAGCATGTCCAAGACAATTACAAAAAGAAAAGTTTGTTTGGGTTGACAGTTCTGGGCATGAGCCCACAGAGGTGCATATATATACATGTATGTGCATATATATATTTCCCCATTGCACCATCGCACCCCTTAATAAATTTATATTATTTAAATTATATATATTGGTGGGGTGAATTCCCATAACACAGTTCCAGACAGATAGTCTGGATGGTGGTGAGGAATGACAGCAGGAAGCCATAACAGGAAGCTGAGATTATATCTTCAAACACAAGCTGTAGCAGAGAGGTAAACTAGAAGTTAGATGAGGCTGTGTAATGTCCGTGCATGAGCCCCCACAACAAGACCACCAAGGAGCCAACTTCCGATGCAAAAACAATAGGTTTCATTTATTCCGGCCTAGGCAGAGACCTCCCCGACACCACATTACAGTAGGTGAAAAGAGGGAATGTCCCGAGTACTGACTTTAAGGGGTTTATATAGGAAAGGTTTACAAGCAGAGGGTTACATATCTTGGATTGGAAGAGGGGGTGAGGGGTGAGACAGTTCTTTGAAGTTACTGGCTGAACTATAAGCATAAGGTTACTAATGGCTAACAGGATTCAGGGTATCTATAGAGACATAAATTTTTTACTTCCTAAGTCCTGCTTTTGCTGAACCCAGGATATATACATTCAGATTTATTGTTCCAGTTCTATTCTCTCATGAGTTCAACTTCTGGTCAGTTGAGTCCATTATTCCCCATGTCTTGTCTTGCCAAGTCCAGGATACATAGATTTATTGTTTCAGCCTTATCCTCCCATGAATTCAACTTCTGATCAGTTCTAAAACTGCTGGTCAGCAAATACCTTTGAGAGGAAGTGGGGGGGGGAGCATCTCTCAAGATGGCTACTGATTTTTCCCTTTCAGCTACAAACTCTCAAAACTCACCTCCAACAAGGCTACATACTACACCAACCAAGCAGTGCCACTATTTGAGGACTGAGTGGTCAAACACATGAGCCTACAGGGAAAATTTCCAATGCTAACCAATCACCTTTCTAGGAAACACAATTCAACCTATAATACTTTCTATACTTATATCTTTACCAAAATTAAATGAAAACATAGGGTAAAAGATTTCTTTCTTTTCTTGAACATTTTCCGGTTTAAATATTTGTATTTCTTTCTTGATATTCACAGGGACTTTTGCAGTGACTTTATTCTAGGACTCCCTTATAATACTACATAGGTATGGATGTATAGATATAAATAGGTAAAACTTACCAACCAATCTCTATAATCTTATGTAGAGGTATTCATCTATGTTCTAATTATAATCATATTAAAGCTTTCTGATTCATTTCTTTCATTAGCTATACAATGTGAAATTTATAAAGATGCTTGAAAGAAAAAGCAATAAGCTACCTTAAAATAACATATGACCTTGGGGACAGTTTATAACCTTCAGATCAAACAAGATTTTTGTCAACAAAAAAAATCAAGCGCTAATACTAAAAATAAACCAGTATATATCTTTGAAGTAAAATGTTCTTATTTTGAACTTTAAGTTGGAACCTAAATTAGAATTCTAAGTGTTTTTGCTAAATAAAATGAACAAAACAACACCCCAAACAAACAGAACAACTATAAAAACCCAAGCTCCAGAAAAACATAGAGATCACACTTCTTTTTATGCATGTAGATGTGAATATATAGCCTGGAGTAACCTCAGAAATTGGGAAAGTTAAAAATGGACCAGGTGTGGGAGGGGAATATAAAGAAGTGGATGGTAGGACACAGATTTTATTTTTTGGAAAATGGGAAAAGTGGATGGGGAATTCCAGCTAGGAAGTGTGAGGAGAGGGCAATATAGAGGGAGGAGGAGGGAGGAAGGATAAACGACATTAAGCATATTTGAAAGGCACATAGGGAAATAGTCCATTATGTTTATGTAAAAATACATTGTGTGTGTGTGGTTGGTGTGTTGTTTAAAAATGTAAATATGAAGCTTCGCCTCTGAGGATTATAATGCTCCCCACCAACTGCCATAGAATAATAACAAAATCTCCATGCCAGCCATGGAAAATATCTCTTCAAGTTTTTTTTTTTCCTTTGAGAGTTCAAGGAAGTCCCCTAACAATATCGGTTATTGTCCTTGTCCTTGGTTGCCTTGCTGCTCTTGTTGGTCATTCCTTAATATTGAAGACTGCATGCAGTTTAGATACAGGACTTGGAGGAATTGAGCTAGTAATGACCTGGAAGTCTCCTTGCTGAGGACTGGCTCTCATAGTGTCTGAAATTGCTATGCCAACTTTCAAAAAACAAAAGCCTGCAAACCACAACAGCAAACAACGTGGTAGGATATCCGCCTCAGTGGTGGCACTGGTAAACTGGGGATAATAATAGCTATCTAATTGGACTGAAAGCCAAATCAGTAGGAGAAAATTCATGCCTCATACTGTAAACCTAGCCAGCTACCCAGGGATGGTGGGATTATGGACCCTAAATAGAACCTACTATTGCTACTTTCCAACACTAGTACAGTCTCTAACTGCATTCTAAATGCACACAGCCTTGGGACCACAGATAAGTGTAGTTCTCAGCCATCATCAAAGAAGTCATTTTTTTTTTGAGAAGCCAAAGGCCATTACAGAAAGACACAAGAGATCAAAATGCAGAGAATGACTGACCCACAGGGTGCCAGCTCAGACTGATATGTCTACAACACAACACCTGCATCTGTGGCTCAGGCAACGTTGGAGAAGTGGGGGTGAAAAGATTCTAAGAGCCAGGGGAAAACAACACTGTCTGTGAGCTAGTGTGGTCTATATAGCATAGTGAAGTCACATGTGTGAAACCACAATGACAATAACAGTTGACATGCCCGGGTGGGTAGGGAAAAACTCAGAAGGCCCAACACTTAGAGTGAATAACTGCTAAGAGGGAGATTAACTCTTTTCCAGGGACAAGCCCACTGATGTAAGTGATCAGTCCTAAACACATATATGAATATATATATATATATATATATATGTTATTGTGTGTATATATATATATGTTATCATATACATATATATGGAAAGGTCTTGAACTTAATAGTAAGTTGGAGGGTATCATAGAAAGATTTTGGGAAATACAAGAAGGGATATAAATAATGTAAAATGTAATAATCATGTATGAAATTCTCAAAAAATAATAAGTTAAAAATCTCAGGCAATTTACAAAGCTAGTATAAAGTTTTAAGCTATTAAACTATACATAATCATCAACTGTCTGTTTAATGCATGTGAGAAGCTGAGAAGCTGTTGGATATGAAGACAACACAGGGGATGAACTATATTTGCTTTCAAAATTACGTACAATAAAAGTCAAGAATAACCAGTTCTTTACCACCATGGTATAAAAGCCAACGAAAGCAAATGAAACTCCTCAAAGCTCTAAACAATTTAACTTCTCCTGGAAATTTAATTTTCTTTAAATATAATTATAATGAGTGTTCTCAGAATCATTTAATATTCTCTGTAGTCTTCTCTGTCCTGCTGTGATTGCTATTAATAAATTCTAATGTGTTAGTTTTCCTCATGACCAAGCAGACTGATGGTCAATTAATGTCCAGAATTATATTAACTTTGAGGTCTAAAATACCTTAAGCTCTCCCAGAATTGAAATGGGTCACAGAGAAGTAGTTACACTTGGAGATAATTTCATTTTAAAGACAATTCGGTTTATGACTCTGTGCTTCTGTTTGCAGCTTTCTCCTAATGCATGCTACTTTACCAGATTAGGACATCCTAGAACACATTATTCACCAGAGTAAACATCTCAAAACGCCTCATTTGTCTGAAGTCTGTGTGTGCGTGTGTGTGTATGTGTGTGTGTGTGTGTGTGTAGGCATGTGCATATGAAGTCTAAGGACAACCTTCAGTGTCATTTTTAAGTGTCCTATTCATGTACCTGTACTTGTTTTTTGTGTGGATGGTAGCTGTTAAGTATTTGATAAAACGGTATAATCCCTGTGACCATAGCGGTTAGGTATAGAGTAAAAGACGAAGAGGGAGGGCTGCATCACCCTAGGAAGGGAGAATCTGCAAAGATGACCTGCTTTCAAGATGCCCTCTTTTGTGCAAGAGTGGCACAAAACTTAGAGAACAAACTAACCTTGAATCTAAGATCTGTTGGGATTTCAGGCCCACTCTATGAGATAGAACCCATCTCTGACACTGCCCAGGTCGTCAAGAACCTAATTTTAGAAAGGTCATGGACTCAGGGGAATTATAAATACTTCTGCTCTGCTAAAACAATGTAGCAATAAAATGACTCCTAATGACGTTCTGGTTTACTTATAGACCAGGCCTTGTTCAACCATAGTCAGAGAGTTTCCTCTTGCAGCAAATGGAAACAAATACAAAGACCTGGAGCTGAGAGTAAGAGACCTTTGAAAACTAGTTCAAAATGGACTAGTATCCATCAAATCCTTACCCTCAGGGCATAGGTAACCCTGCTGAAGAGGAGGCAGAAAGGCGGTAAAAATCAGATGGGATGGATGACATCAAGAAAACAAGCCTGCTAAACACAGAAGACCCGATGCACATATGAACTCATAGAGATTGTTTCAGAATACTTAGGGGTGCACAGATCTGGGCCAGATGAAGCCCCAGTGCCAAGAGAGAAAGTGTGCACAACACTAACCTAGAAGCCAGCTCCAATTAATAATTGTTTGCAAGTGAAAAGCCATTCAATGGAGTATGGTGATATTTTTCTTTTGTACCAAAATGTTAATTGTATGTTAATAAATAAAGTTGCCTGGGGGTCAGAGCTATTAGCAAGCCATAGGAAAGCAGGGCAGTGGTGGTATATGCTTGTGATCACAGCACTTGGTAGACAGAGCTAGGTAAGTCTCTGTGTGTTCAGGGATACAGCCAGCATTGGATACACATGCCTTTAATCTCAATACCAACCATAGAACACCTGGAGGTCTATACAAACAGGCCGTGATGAGGCAGTCCTGTGGTTGGGTTTACAACCAATGAGAAGGCAG
Organism: Peromyscus melanophrys; assembly: GCA_902168415.1. Taxonomy (NCBI): domain Eukaryota; kingdom Metazoa; phylum Chordata; class Mammalia; order Rodentia; family Cricetidae; genus Peromyscus; species Peromyscus melanophrys. Next base: position 33,471 of record CABHPR010141058.1, on the reverse strand, counting down.
AACAGAGACTATATAAAGACTTTAACACAGGAAGTAGTGGCTCCTTCAGAGAGGTAGGATCACTGCAGGAGGAAGGGTAAGGTTTTAGCTCTTAGCTCTGACCTCTTGGCTTTCTTCTTTGCATTGGTTCTGTGTTTCTTATTTATAAGACGGTTGGTTACATCTACAATTGGCGCCCAACGTGGGGCAGGAATTTCCACTTAAAACTTGAAAAAGCGTAAAAAGAAGATTCTAAAACGGAGCTAAAACAGCTTCCTAATTATCTCTCTCAAATGAGCGGCAGCTTGCTGGTTTGAGCTACTTGTGGGTTCCTGGCGTGTGCGCTCAACCTGCAGTATGGCGGGAATGAGGCATCTGCAAGTGGGGCATTAAGCTACATGGCGGATTTAGCTTTTGCTAGTACAAAATAAAAAAAAGAGGTTTCTGAGCTAAACGCTGCTTTGATAGAAGCATAGACCCATGAAGGCTCCCAGAGCGGACGGTAAACGTATCACCGCCATGTTGGGAAGCTGAGGTGGGCGGAGCCAGCAGCCACAGCACCGGTTCAGTCTTAGAATGCTGCAGTTTAAAGTAACAGGTTCACAATAAGACAGATTCAGATGGAACAAAACTTTAAATGCTTTAAAATGTGTGTAAAAATGTACGTAGGCTTCAAAGAGAGATAAAAAGGAATATATACAGTTAAATAAAGAAATAGATAGTTTTGAAAAATGAAGTCTTTAAAGAGACAGTAAAGGTAGTATAAAATATAAGCCACATAAAGATGAATATTACACAGAGAATCTGGATTGTGTTGTCTTTGGGATTTTTAACTGCAGAAAAGCATTTGATCATAAAAAATGTTGGGTTAAACCAATATGTATATTTTAAAGATACCTTGACTTCAAAATTTGGATGTAAGGATATGTTACTTTGGAAAGGAGGCTCTGATTTTGTTCCACAGAAAGCCAGAGGCTATGGATTTGTTCCAGATTAAGATACATCAGGTTTGACCAGCCAAGACCACCTGAAGGTCTCCGATGACACCAAGGCTCAGATGATCCAACATCCAGAACCGTTTCAAGGCAACTGGCTCAGATGATACACCCTCACGGACTACTCCAAGATCCTAAAATTTTCTTTGTGTCCCCATAAGATACAGTGCCCCACTCCAGCAGGAAGCAGTAAGAGAAGCTACGCCCAAATTCCCAAATTATATGTAATTTACTTTAAGGTTAAAACCTTCTTTTTTGAAAAAAAAAAGGGGGGGGGGAAGTGCTGTGGGATGTTCTGTATGGCAAATGTGTTGCTAATAAAACACTGATTGGCCAGTGGCTAGGCGGGAAGTATAGGCGGGACTAACAGAGAGAATAAAAAGAGCAGGAAGGTGGAAGGAGACACTGCCAGATGCTGCCAGCCACCGCCAGGACGAGCAGCATGTAAAGATGCCGGTAAGCCACGAGCCATGTGGCAAGGTATAGATTTATAGAAATGGATTAATTTAAGATATAAGGACAGTTAGCAAGAAGCCTGCCACGGCCATACAGTTTGTAAGCAATATAAGTCTCTGTGTTTACTTGGTTGGGTCTGAGCGGCTGTGGGACTGGCAGGTGAAAGAGATTTATCCTGACCATGGGCCAGGCAGGAAAACTCAAGCAACAATGGAGTCTCACTGGGGATACAAAACACTCTTAAAGGCAGACGCCATGCCCAGAAGTAGATAACCAAACAAAATAAACTCAATGACATTTGTTAGGTCTTTTATCTACTAATACTTTGTTGAGGCTTTTTCTGAAAATTTGATTTAATGTCTTTTTTTTTCAAAATTAGAGTTATCACCATGTCTGTTATTCCAAAATCAACTGCCAATTTGAAACAACGACAAAAGTCAGAGGTAAGTGACGTTTGTTCAAGGGCATTGTAAAAGGAAAGGGAGGAGAATGAATTCTGAGCAAAGGGCAAGAGGCTTTTGAAGAGCTGAGTGGAAAAGGGCCATGTGTTTGTGTTTGCTCATTGACCTTAACCACAAGCAAAAAATAAACTTACTCATTTTTATGAGAAAAGATACTTTTAAAACTCCATCAAAATGAGACCTTTTCCCACAGAGACTGGGAACTAGAGGCTGCATCTTCGCTGAGTGTTACATTTTAAAAGAATAACTCCTGGTCTTGATCCTGGATAAAGACTGCCTGGTTTCTAAAACTCACAAGAAGGTGTTTCAATGGAAGTATCTCAAAGAGGCCAGAACAGAATTTATGGTGACCATTTTCTTAAAGTAAATGTTCTATGGAAAGTGAAGTCAGAAGCCAAAACCGAGGATAAAATTTCAATAATTTTTAGTCAAGTTAAAGGAAATGTAAAGGTCACTTTGATTACTCCCAATAACGAGACATTGTGAATGAAAAGGTGTCTAAATAGAAAGAGAAGGCAGAAAGTGAACATGTCTTTTGCAGTTCTTACCAAAGAAGCGTGTGGCCATGGGATCACAGTGCTGACCACTCCGGAGTAACCAAAGGAAATGATTAAATGACAAGCACTTAGTTTCACTCTCTTCGTTGCAAGTACCATCAGGTGAGTTGAAGGTCACTGGGGATGGATATCTTTGTAATCAGTGACTTGTAAAAAACTGCAGCTTATGGAACTTTGATTACTACTTAACAGTATGGGATCTAAATCATCTCTGTGGCTCTGGGTAGAGACAGGACATTCTAACATTTTCCAAGACATCATATGAGCTATTTAACAGGAACAGTTTTGATAAAGAAGAATGGCATACCATGGTTCCCTCCCATAATAGTTACTTTAATTAGATCTGCCAATCACCTGTTCAGGAGAGCAAACTACAAGAAAAATGATTGGTTTGAAAATTTGGAAAAATAGTATAAAACTGTTATGTGGTTACTCCTGAGAAAATCTGAACCAAAGTCTACCAGCCCCAAGTAGTTTGAGTAAGGCGTTGCTTACAAAAGCGTGGACGATGCAAAGGCAGCTGCATTTGCAAAAGACCCATTCCATCATGTGTGAGGACTCACAAAATCTTCCATGAAACTCTCTGAGTGGCTTTCCCACAGCTCAAAATGTAAGAGACTGGTTTCTGATGGGACAGTTCTTATTGCTTATATACATTTGGAAAGGAAGGGGTATTGCTAATCTTGTACATGTCAGTGACTTTCTGGAAGTAGTAAGTTGTTTATTCTCTAAGTCTTAATGAACCTCCATCTAGGATGGAAGATTTTAACTTGGAACTTGTTGAGGCTTAAGGAGTTTTCTATAGAATAGAATCCCTCAACTAGGAATCTATTGCTACACACCAAAAGCCTTCCTAGACATGTAGATCACCAAAATGTCTGTGTATTCTCTATTCAGTAGAGTGATTTCTCTGCAATAGTCCTTTTGATAATTGCTTGCTCTCAGCCTTGAGAGTGTCTCTTATCATTATGTTGTGAATTCTGCCTGCCCATGTCTTATCTGACTTCTTTGACAAAGATCACAAGGATCAGGAAGGGAACACTTGTCAGAGAGATACACATTTGAACAAACAGTAATCCCATGAAGACACAAAAATAGAAACTATAATATTCAATTAAAAGGCAGGTTAAAAAAACCTTCAAGAATAACATTGAGTTTATTTTGTGTTGGCTATTTTCTACTGGGCACAGGACCTGCCCTTAAGTATGGTTCGAATACCTAGTGAAACGCTGTTGGGGGAAAATCAATTTTTCATTTATAGGTGATTATCAATTGATGAGACCTTCTAGGTCAGGGATGGTAGCTTGTGTCCACTTTTGCAATACTCTTGACACCATCTGGCTTAGACCTGGGCAGGCCTTGTGCATACTGTCACCGTTACTGTGATTTCATCTGTGCTACAGTCATGTTGTGTGTAGAAGGCCTTGTTGTCTTCCATCCCCGTTGGCTCTTACACTTTTTCTGCCTCTTTCACAAGTTCCCTGAGGCCTGAGGGAAGGGATTTGTTGGGGAAAAAAATCACACTTAGACCTGTGTCCCATGGTAATTGCAATTATATTATAATCTCAAAAAAATAAAAGTAACAGTTAAAAGTGCTCATTCTTGTGAAAAATTATGAACTGTCTTGAAACGGAATGTTCTCAAAGAATTCGTCCATCAAAATCAATCAGTCTTTGTTTTTAATCATTGTCAGTCTGATGAACAGTGACATTGAGAACAGTATTTAATGGAGAGATATAATCACCATGCTTTCTTTTTCTTATGAAGTTTTGCCCACAATATTTGCCTATTGTTTATTTTAAACTATTCTTTTTTTTAATCAGCAATTAATCTGTTAGACTCCATTATGAAATTTTCAACACAAGGAGTATTTTGTGGTTTTCCTTCTTTCATCTCCTTAGTCTGCTACTATTGCTTTTCCTCACTTGAAGGTGGAACCCAAGATGTGTTTACTGTTGTATCCCCTACAGCCATTCTGATAGCAGTGAGGTGGTATCTTAGAATCAGTTTAACTTGAATTTCCATAATGAATAGGGATGTCAATTTGTAAAGGTTTTGTTTACGTTAATAGAATTTTTGTTACTTACGTAGCAATGTGTAAAAATCTTCATTTTGTTTTTATTCATTGTTTGAAAATGGTTGATTTAGTAGTTTTATTTAAAACATCTAAAATGAACTCATCCTCCTGTATGGTTGCTAGACTATTTTTAACTGGCATTTCTCTTCTGCCCAAAATAAAAAATAAATAAAATAAAAGGCATACATATAGAAATTTTTTAACTTTCAGTACTGGATTTCTTTTCTTATTAACATTCTAGCAACTAAATGTGTAGGGAGAATTTTATGATTGTAAGATATTTAGGATGGCTTATAATGTCTCTTTATTTTTTATTAGTATACAATAGTCTTTAAACCCTTCTAATTACTGGAATAAAGCAAAATTGATTTACTATTTTACAAAAATAATCAAATATATTTCATGCCATTACTCCTTTAATTGTTTTGTAAAGCAGTAAAATTATTTGCTAACACTATTTTTGTACCCTCAAGTTTACTTCATAGTGAGAAGGATTAACAGGAAATCAAATGAAGGGTTTTTAAGTAATATAAACATAGTTCCAATTGATGGTCAATTCTTTGGAGGAAAAAAAATCAACAAACTGGGAAGACAGAGCTGAACATTGCAAATCTGCGTGTCACAGTGAAAGACAGCCGTTCAGAGGGCAGGATTTGATCAACACATTTGAACAGTCAAGAGAACAAATCATATGTAGCTATTGAGGAAAAATATTTCAGGCCGAAGTATCACAAAGTACTAATAAGGACATTGCTGGTGTTTTCTAAAGAGCAAGAAAGTAGTTGTCTAAGTCAGCAGAGAATTTGAGACAGAAAGAAAGAAGAAAGCAAGAAATGAAGAAAGGGAAAAATTAAAAAAGAAGGAAAATACAGTAAGGGGGCTTATAGACATTATATATACAGTTTTGAGCACAGTACTGGATTACAGTGATGATAATCACTGTGGCTAATGGTGTGTAAGAGAAAGCATGGGAAAATAACTTGGGAAGCTGTGGTGGGTGATCTCAATTACCAACTCAATTCAGTTAAGAAAAGTCTCAGTAAAGAGTGATGTACATCTATGAGTTTGTCCATAAGGCATCTCCAATAAGACTACATCCAAGGGGAGGGGAGAGGGGTTTAAGGGAGGGAATGTGAGAAGAAACAGCTAGAATTGAGGGGCATTTGAGGGGCAACAGGGAAACCTAGTGCAGTGGAAACTTCCTAAAATACACGACGACAATGTTAATGAAATCTCCAAATAATGAGGGAGATAGAGTGCTAACAGACGCTCTCTTGTCACCAAATGAAGCTTCTTGCAAAAGGACTGGAGTAAATTCAATTGAGCTGTGGCCAAAGGGGTCCCATGGAAGCCCTCAACAACCCAGGCAGTTGTCAAGACATGCTAAGGCAGTGGTGGCACAAAACCTGTGTCATAATCACCAATGCCTGATTTGACTTAAGCTCCACTCCACAAGATGGAACCCGTGCTAGACAACGCTTGGGTGGCCATAACTGAAGAGTGGATAGCCCAGGAATCTAGAGTAAAATCAAATGTTACTGTTCTAAATTTTTTAAAGTAACAATAAAATGACGTCTAATGATATTCTGCTATACTCAGATTAGTGCCTTATTCAGCCATCATCAGAGAAACTTCTTCCTGAAGCAGATGTGAACAAATACATATATATTATAATAGCTTTCAGTTTAGTGCTTTTTTTTTTTTTTGGACTCCTGAATGTGTGAATGAGTGGGCCTCTGATTCTTGCGCCTTCTCTTATGGCTCTTTTCCTTCTCTTGGTTTGCTTTGTACAACTTCAATGTAATGGTTTGTGTTTTAACTTATATTTCATTTTGTGTAAAAAGAAACAGAAAGCTAAAACCTAAAGAAAAAATTACTGTACACTAGCTGATAAGTAAAGGAAAAATCTTTATTTTGGGGAAAAGTTATATATGAATATCAAAGCTGGATAATTCATAAAGGTGGAAACAACTTGCCGGGCGGTGGTGGTGCATGCCTTTAATCCCAGCACTCAGGAGGCAGAGGCAAGCGAATCTCTGTGAGTTCAAGGCCAACCTGGTTTCCAAAGCGAGTTCCAGGAAAGGTACAAAGCTACACAGAGAAACCCTGTCTTGAAAAAAAAAGTGGAAACAACTCAACTGTCCATCATCTGGTGCTTAAAATGTGGTATAGCTGAGAAAAAAAGGAAAAAAGAAAGAAAGGAAGGAAGGAAGGAAGGAAGGAAGGAAGGAAGGAAGGAAGGAAGGAAG
>CABHPR010141058.1:2368-25193 GCA_902168415.1 Peromyscus melanophrys | reverse complement strand
GCTTATATACCTTTCTGCTTTCTACCACCACTCCCTGGGATTGAAGGCGTGCTTTCTGGAATTAAAGGCGTGTATCACCGTGCCTGGCCGTTTCCAATGTGGCCTTGAACTCACAGAGATCCAGAGGGATTTCTGTCTCTGGAATGCTAGGATTAAAGGAGTATGCTACCACTGCCTAACCTCTATGTTTAATATTGTGGCTGTCCTGTTCTCTGACCCCAGATAAGTTTATTAGCATACACAATAGTTTGGGGAACACAATACCACCACAAAACATTTGACAAAAGGAGAGTTTTTGGATGTTTTGATAACAGTAATAACAATGAAGTAAGATAGATGAACATGGGCTTGGAGTTGAGATTAAGAGTCTTATTGAAGGAAGCATAAAGTAAAAGTGTACGATAAAGTGGACAATCTCACAGTCTAATTATGAGAACAATGTGATTTTTATTTTCTTTTTCTCTTATATGTGTTATATGTGTGCTTGGTGTATGTTTACAATGCATGTACTCATGTACTCACAGATACAACCATCCATATATCCATAGAGCTGGAAGAAGACACAGAATTTCTTCCTCTATCATACATCAGTTTGTTTAAAATTGGTTATCTCTTGAAACTGAAAATAGGCTTTTGGCCAAAGAAATTACGGTAATTCTTTTTCCTTCATGCCTAATCATGCAGAGTTATAGGCAAACATAGCTATATCTAGTTTGTGTGTGTGTGTGTGTGTGTGTGTGTGTGTGTGTGTGTGTGTGTGTCTAGGAGAGAGAGAGAGAGAGAGAGAGAGAGAGAGAGAGAGAGAGAGAGAGAGAGAGAGATGTCTTGAGGCTTCTGTGACACCCATAGTGCTTTTACCCACCAAGCCAGCTTCCTTGGCCCATAACTGATATTTCTTAAGAAAAAATCCTAAAATTACTGGTTGTATTACTTTATTTTTTTTCAGACTATGTATTTACTTGTAATAAGAGATATACAGTGGGTGTAATGCAGTCTATTCTGACTTTTAACATTAAAAGCAGGAAAATAAATCTAGGTCACCCAGGGTTTGCCGCCACCTCTTCCCTCCATCTTTTTTTTTTTTTTTTAATTTTACAATACCATTCAGTTCTACATATCAGCCATGGATTCCCCTGTTCTCCCCCCTCCTGCCCCCCTCCCCTTTCCCCCAGTCTACCCCCCATTCCCACCTCCTCCAGGGCAAAGCCTCCCCCAAGGACTGAGATCAACCTGGTAGACTCAGTCCAGGCAGGGCCAGTCCCTTCCTCCCTGGCCGAGCCAAGGGACCCTGCATAAGCCCCAGATTTCAAACAGCCAATTCATGTACTGAGCACAGGACCCGGTCCCACTGTCTGGATGCCTCCCAAACAGATCAAGCCAATCAACTGTCTCACCCATTCAGAGGGCCTGATCCAGTTGGGGGCCCCTCAGCCATTGGTTCATAGTTCATGAGTTTCCATTCATTTGGCTATTTGTCCCTGTGCTTTATCCAACCTTGGTCTCAACAATTCTAGCTCAAATAGACCCCCCTCTTTCTCGCTAATTAGACTCCCAGGCTCCACCCGGGGCCTAGCCGTGGATCTCTGCTTCCAGATCCCTCAGTCATTGGATGGAGTTTCTAGCACAACAATTAGGGTGTTTGGCCATCCCATCACCAGAGTGGGTCAGTTTGGGCTGTCTCTCGACCATTGCCAGCAGTCTATTGTGGGGGTATCTTTGTGGATTTCTGTGGGCCTCTCTAGCACTTTGCTTCTTCCTATTCTCATGTGGTCTTCATTTATCATAGTCTCCTATTCCTTGTTCTCTCTCTCTGTTCTTGATCCATCTGGGGTCTCCCGCTCCCTCAAGCTCTCTTTCCCTAAACCCTCACCCTTCATTTCCCCCACTTATGTCCAGGCTGTTCATGAAGATCTCATCCATTTCTCTGTCATTGGGTGATCCCCGCGTCTTTCTTGGGGTCCTGTTTTCCAGGTAGATGGGTTATCCAGAGAAATCTTGGAACTTGCTAGGCAAATAGTGGAGATAAGTCAAGAATTTAGACACCTTTTAAGAAGAAATACTCAATTTATATACTTGAATGCACAAACATGGATTCTGCAGTGTGAACTGTGTCCTCTAGACTTGCTCTATTTTTCTTTTAAGAAAAGATAAGGAAACTCATTAACTGAGAGTTATTATGGGATATTACTGATGGCTTGATAGATAAGGCATAAGATAAGAAATATAAAGGAAAGGAGTCAATGAAAATATAATCACCCAATCTGTACTTCATTAATGAATAATCTTTTACATATGCATTTATTCAACAAATATTTATTGTACTTTTTCTATTTTCTAAATATTCCTCAGGCACTTATAATGTGAGAGTAAACAAAATAGCCTGTGTCTTAGAGAGCTTAGATTAGTCATCATAAATTTTAATTGAAAACAACTATGGTTTATTAGCTGTGTTCCTTTGGGCAGATTTCTTCATGAAGTAGAAGAAAAAAGTAATTAATGAGAATTGAAGTTTTCCTTGACAGTGTTTTGAAATGAAGAAAACAGGAAAGAATGATTTTAATTAGGCAATGGAGAGCTTTGCCTTATAAGGAGGGAAGCAAAGGCATTAGATTCACAATGGACAGTAATCAATAGTATAATGTATAAATCCTGATGGAAGTCAAAGATTACTCAAGATAAGAAATTAGAAAAACAAGGTTCATGTAAAGGGGAGTTGTGTGGATGTGAAGATGCTTGGATTTCACATTGCAGTTGTAACAAATTGAACAGGTCAAAAATATTTAACATGGGTCTTGTGATTTTACATTTCAAATATCTCCAAATGATTCAAAACCAAAACTATGCTAGCATATGACTATGAGAATGAAAGAATTAATTATACTAGAAATTCAATCTTTGGAGGAACTGTGAAACCAGGGAAGGACATTGTCGTTTTTATCTAAGTTGTTCTATTCATCAGTAAAGGCTCAGGAATCAGATATTGGGGTGAAAACCTGCTGAATCAGAGAAGCCGAGCAGCAACCAGCTGACCTTACTTTTTGACCAGAGAACCAGCAAGAGAGCATCTCTCGACCTGTCCTAAACAAAAAGGCCTGCGAATCTCTAAGTCCCTCCCTACTTCTTCCTGTTAATCTCTCTATCCATCTCTCTGGGTCCTCTATACTCTCCATGGCTAATTTTTATAATTAGTTACTGGCTCTGCCCCCGATCCAAGGTTAATTTTATTAACACAGTCTGAGTTTCACAGTGAGATCAAATATCCAACAACATTTCCCTCCTTTTCTCTAAATAAAAAGTAAATGTTTTTACTCTAACACAGTTAAACTATATATAAGAAGAATAATTATCAGGGAAGAATTATATTCATGATGTCCAGTCCATTAGTATTTGGCAAATTTATAGAAAACACTCTATTATCAATCCTATCTTGGAGAGTACAAAGCTTTATAGTTAAACCACTTTCTGTCATAACTTGTATTATGATTGGGTATAGCAAAATAAGCAGTCTTTTAAATCAGTCACTATAATAGTCTGTCCTTTGGGTAATAAAGAAGGCAAGGGAATTCAAGGCTGTAAAGAGCACATTGTTTGGGTCATCTCATTATTAGCTCTCAGATCTTTTACCATTCTCCATTTTCCAGATCTTTTTAGTATCATATACAGGAGAATTTCAAGGACTGGTCAGTTCTTCACTATGTTGACAATTTAGCTGCTCTTGAACCAGCTGTTCCAGTGCCTGTAATTTTTCTGATTTCGATGGTCATTATTCCACCCCAAGAGGTTTGTCAGTCAACCATTTTAAAGGTAGGGATGTTGGTATGTTTGAAAGACCAACAGCTGTTGTGTTCTGCTTATGTACAATGTGCACAATCAGTGACTGTTCTTGATAACACCTTTTAATATTTCACTCAGAAACATGCTTTGTTTTATGGTTTGTTTCTGAGATTGGAGGAATGTTAATCTGTTTTCCATTGCTGTAACAAATCACATCCTCATAAATTAATTATCTGTTATCCACATTATTTTCCTATCTGTCTTCCTGACCCTATACACTTGACACACTTTGTACTTTGCTTTACCTGAAATAAAGTTCCAATCCATAAAAGCTAAATATTTAATTCCTGAAAAGGCCAATCTGGATGCCAAGATTTTGGTGAAAATCTTCTTACACTTGTTCCTATGTCTACCAAACCATCAGTTGCAATGCCATTTATTTGTATTTTTAGCTTTAGTCTCTGATCATTCATAGAAGTTTGCCAATATACTTGTTTTGTGGTCTCTCCCGAATTTTTTGTTTTATCTACTGAAGCTGTTCTGTCCTTGATCACATCGAGTATGGTTTTTAACAACAGGCATTAAGTTTCTTAATTCCTCTGTGGATAAGTTTCTCCAATGCTGACAGAGAATGATTGAACCAAATTTGATATTGCGGTCTGTGGGTGGCTCCCTAAAGTGTTTCCTGATTGCAAAGGGTTAATTTTCCTGTCCCTTGTTGATCTGCATTCATTAGTCCAGTGCTGGCCTTTGCCACACCTTCTGCATGCTCCAAAAGGCTGGGGCATTCTATTTGGATTATGTGTAGAAAAAAAAAAAAAACATCATTTGTAGGAATACCTTGCCTACAATCCCTTTTCAGATGACCTTGCTTACCACAATTAAGCCATCTGACATGTTGATTATTCTTAAAATTTTTACAAATCCCTTCTATCAAAGTAACATCACAAATGTGAGATCCAATATTAGCTGCATTTCTAATCCATTTGTCTATTGGTGCTGATCTTGTCTTTCAAGGCCTAACCAACCTTCTGAGTTAGCATTTTCAAAAGCTAAAGTGTCAATTAATATTTGTCTTACTTCTGTATCTGAGACTATCCTATTTACATTAAAGGTCAATCTTCGCAAAAAAAAAAAATCAGTGAAGACTTCTTTGGGGCCTTTTATAATTTTAGTAAATGATTCAGACCTCTTTTCTGATTCTTCAACCTTGTCCAAAGCATTTAAGAATGCTAAACAATATAGGGCCAAGGTGTGAACATCTAGTTCACACCGTCTTTGCACATCAGTATATTGGCCTTCACCTAGAAGCTGATCTTGGGAAATATTAATGCCTATAGCCCTATTTCATTTTTCAATGGCCCTAGCTTTCTCTGTCCACCATGTTTGTCATTGTAACTGAGGACTTGCTTCCAACATTGCTGTAGCTAAACCTTTCCATACTTGTGGGATAATTCTATTCTAACTTGACCATGAATTTAACATCTGGTTCACAAAGGGTGAAGGCATACCATATGAAATGACGGCTTCCTTAAATCTCCTGAAATTTAATATTTCTATAGGATTCCATTTAACATTTGTATAACCTCAGAGGTGCCTATTGTCTGCTGGCCATTCTTGTATAGTAACTGGGTAAACTAAATTTGGTTCTCTAATAACCTTAGGCCACCCCTCTTCAGTATCACCATGCAATGAGGCTGTAGATTCTTATCCAAATTCCTCTGACTGTGTTTGAGTATTTTTCTTATCAATAATAAGTCTTTCTAAGGCTTGTACCTTATCAGTGATAAGTCTTCCTAAGGCTTGTTTCCTATCAAATTTTCATTTTTGTCAGTTACCAAACCACTTTTTTATGAGTAAAACATGAGTTTCCAAACTCTGGAGATAGTAATTATAATTGGCATTATGTCAATCTCAACTAAGTTGACTATCCTTTCCCTTGTTTTTTCCATTTTCAAGCCATCCATTGTGGCACTCTACAGAGTCCTAACTCCCTGCAATGTGATATTTCCCATTCTTAATGTGGGAAAGATTTGTCTTTGACTTCCCAGGTGTCTTACCAAATCTGCTAGGAGGGCTGTGGTGGCAGAGCTTTGAGGCACTTGGGCTGGAGTGTGTGGTCGCAGCAGCAGCAGCAGCAGAAACAGCAGCAGCAGCAGAAACAGCAGCAGCAGCAGCAGCAGCAGCAGCAGCAGCAGCAGCAGCTCTCTGGTACTTCTAGCTTCTTCAAAACTGCATGATTTGGGAGATCATAGGTCCGAGGGAGAACTTATGGTATTGTTTTACCATGGTACTCCCGTGCAAAGAAATCATGCATAAAATGTCAGTTTAACCAATGTAAGATGTTTTAAAATAATAATAATAAAATGCTTTCTAGAATGCTATATCCACATGTTACCAAAACAATGGATGAAGGAAAAGACACAGCCCATGTTAAGGACACAGCCAGTGCTTACAGATTCGGTCAGAAGAAAGCACCACCCTACCCTAGTGGCAAAGGACTGAATAGCTGGTACTCATTTATGGAGATAATGAGATTCAGAGAGGCCAGGGCTGAGGAAGACTGTAAGGACACACAATGATGGAGCAAATAACTGAGACTGCATTTTCCTGCCCCTGGTGAAGCAGCCCTTTTGTTGTGGCAAGCTGCCTTCAAATTATCTGAAAATAGTGTGTGGCGGAATTTTTCTTCTAAAGCTTAGAATTGTTTTCACAGCAAAGGAGAACAATTTGTAAGCCAATCAACAACAATAACAATTTTTTGAATATAGAAAATGAAAGTAACAGTAAACAAGGAAAACTATAGTATATTTTTAAAAAGTACTAAACAGATTATCATTTTCTATTTAATCTGAAACAGATGTGAGAATGAAATTTCTCCTTATGAATTTGACAGGATTATTTAAAAATACTTCTATACCTAATCTTATGGATCAATCATAATATTAATTATGGACATTTAAGTTAAGCATCCTTAATCCGAGTGAAATTCAAAATACCCCCACAAATTTGAAATTTTTTGAACACTGATCTGGCATGGACAATTTGATATTCCACAATAAGAAACTTTTGTTTCCTTTAGAAAATACTTTAAAATGTTTTATAACACTTTTCTGACAATTTCAAAGTAAGAAGATTAAATGAATTTCATGTTGGATGTCTCATGTTCAAGGTCACTCATTATGTGTATTCAAACATATTAGCAATCACCCCTTAAAATTCTTTAAAAATTTCTGCTCACTAATGTTTTGAATAGAGGCTTCTCAACACATTTGTGATTATGTGATTGTTTACTTAGTGTCTAGAAAAGGAATAATATTTTCATAGTTAAGAACTGATTAGAACTTAACCTTTTTTTTTACCCTAACAAGTTTTCTAGATATTCCAGAAGGAAGACTGAAAAGAAATGAGTACAGATGAAGTAATATTCAAAGAAGGAAGATAAGAAAGCTCAGAGATAACTTGCTGGTGGTTACAGGACAAAGGACGTTAGCAACTATTTGCTGGTAAATGCTGTAATTTTATTTGCTTTAAGATATAAGATATTGCTTAGACCCACATTGCATGAATATCTTAAGTATACATCTTACTGTGCATGAAAACTAAAGATGCCTATATTATTCTACAAACTTAAATGGTGTAGCATTAATACTGGATGAAATAGATAAGTTGTGTCAGAACTATATTTAAAATGCATCTCTATATGGTCTACATCATTGGAAAGAGATGTGATGAAAAGACTCTTTATGGTGTGATAAAATTCTTATCAGTAGCAATTGTGCCACATCATTATGTCTTATCTTCTAATTTAGAAGGTAAGAAGGGTGACGATCTGCAAATATACTTATGTTTGTTTCTTACTTGAAAGTCACTTAGGAAATCTGCCTACATTTCTTCTGTCTCTTATCTTTTGGAAAACTCCCAAGGCAAGAACAAGTTGTGTGGCACTGTATCCCACAACTGGTCATTTCCTTTGTCAACAAAATATGTTTAATTACCCTCAAAGTTGGTCTCCTGTTTCTTCTAAATAGGACGTTGTTCTCAGAGCTGAATAAATAATTGGACACGTAAACATTCTGTTTGCTGTAGTTTTTCTTCTTAATCTGATGTGTAATTTAAATTTCTTGCTGTACCTCTTTTCAAATGCTATTGACTTTCTCAAGGGGTTGATAATGGCAAGAGAAAAGCCCCTGAACCCAGCAAGTAAATTCAATGCTGGAGATCTATATTCTGAGTGTTCTTGAACCTTTGGAGTACACAAGAATCCCTCTACCAAGTGCTGACATTGTCTTCCTTTACGAATTCGCAGTGTAGCTACCGATTTCCAAATGCAGCCAGTCAGAAACCACACGAATCTGGCACCATTATCAGCTTATCCAGAAAGTTCACTTCACCAATAATATATACAAATACACGTAACTATGGATGTTTCAAGAGGCTAATGTTGATTGGCTCTTATCTCTCCTCTTCCTCTCCCTTTCTTTCACAACTTGTGTGTATAATTGAGTTTTTTAGGAACAATAAACATCATTTTAACTTGTTTATGACTAACACCACTACAATAAAATTATATCTTGAAAATGAAAAACAAGTTCTTTAGGTTTGTATCTACTATAAGCAGAAACAAATGGGTGTAATCAAGCAGCTTTGCACTTCTCATTGCTAAAACTTGTAAAAACAAGTAGCATTTCATTCTGCTTGAAATCTTCCATTCAGGAACCTGAGGGACCTCTACTGAAAATTGCAGAAGCATATCTCCCATTTGTAGAAATGTGATAAGCATGTATGATATGAAGTTGAATTAGAGCCAGCAACTTTATGATGTAATGAGTGGGATTTAAAATATGAGTGGTACGTTAGGACAATTCAGAACAGATTCAGAAGGGTCTGCTGCTTATCCTTATGCTTTTATGATGATGAATGTTAGAAGATTCTTTTTAAAGTAGAAATTATTATGGTGATACTAATATGAAATACCTTTATTTTTAACAAAGAGTCATGAATCTTGGCACAGCACTTTAATTTCTTTTTTAAAGCTTTTACTATGTATTTCGTGTATATGGGTGTTCTGTCTGCATGTATGTCTGCACATCCAAAGAGGATATTGGATTGTGAGCTTCCATGTGATTGTTGGGAATTGAAATCAGGTCCTCTGGCTGAACAGTGTTCTTAACCACTGAGCCATCTTTCCAATCTCAGCATTTTAAATTCACTGTTATGATATTGTTGTAAATATAGGTATCAAGATTAAACTGTCCTCTGGTAAAACAATATAGTAAAATGAAAATTGATTCAACTACGTTATGTTACAATTCAGAAAAAGATTTATTTCTATTAACACCAAACAAGTATGTTGCAAAAAATATAATTTACCTTCCTAGTTGGCAATATTTCAAAACTTTATTATAGGAAACAATTGGCTGTGATGAGTCTCTACACCTAGTGTAAGTACTGAAGTTTCAACATCCTTTATTTTAATTATATTAGAGAAATGTGCATGCATACTGAAAGAGCCAACACCTGACTGTGGTGAGCCTCCAAATCATATGATTTGAGTAACTAACTAGATTATGCATGTGGTGCTTTCAGATGACAGTGATGATCCTCAGACTAAGTTTGAAAAGTGAGCTCATACAATGAAATATGAACAAGGCCTACAGCAGAAGGCCAACACTTGTTACAATTCTGTAAGACTTTTTTTTTTTTTTAATACTGACATGATCGGACACCGGATGGCCTGGGAATTGAACCTGGGTCCTCTGGAACATCAGTCAGTGCTCTTAACTCCTGAGCCATCTCTCTCCCCTTCTTCAATTTGGTATGACTTCTAATCAAAATAGAGGTGAGGATATTTTTGTCATCTCCACGTTTTGTCTGACATTGATTTGCTCTGACACAGTTAAATCCTTCACAGTAAATATTCCTTCAAGATTATTAAATGAATAAAATGTCAAATAAGTGGATGTGATTTCTTTGCTAATGACTACCCATATATGTACGTGCCCACATATGATTAAATACTGAGATGCATAACATAGTAATTTAGCAAAGTTGGATCCAAAGAAGACATAAAAGCAGAAAAAAATGCAATATAATACATTATGCTAAATAAAAATTATACGTTAGAAAAGGTATTGACAAATGTCAAAAGAGTTTTGAAAGCACTGATGAGCATTTGAGTAGACAGATGAGAAATAGTAGTAAGTTGCAGTATGAGAGTAAACAGTCAGCATTACATACTGCGTATGTGCTAGATGATAACACAAGAGTGCAATATACAAATTTTGAAGAGTTTAGACAAAGTAGTAAATGGCAGATATTGAAGGAATTATACAAATTAGAAATGATATGATCAAGTGATAATGGTGTTTTACTATCTTTGAAATGGGTTATTCAGAGAAGAAAGATTGAGTTTCATATTTTTCCATATGATGATATGTTTATAGGATTCTGCTATGCTCAACAGGCTAGTAGAATCCTATATATTTTAAAAGTGGAATTGACATGGAATGGAAGGTAATCAGTTTTTATCCTGGAGTCTTCTTTTTTTTTCATTTTTCTTTATTAAGAAATTTTCTACTCACTCTACATACCACCCACAGATCCCACCTCCTCCTCCTCCCATCTCTCAGTCCTCCCTCCTGGAGTCTTTTAAAAGATAGTCCTCTTTTGAATGTTCTAGGGTTTCTCATGATCCATGGTTCAGGCAATTTGCATCATGAATATATATTCTGCCTTCTTCTGTTGTTAAAGTCTGAAAATTTACACAGAGGTTATGATGGTTTTAGTCTCCAGTTGCTACTGGAATTATTTCTCCACTGCTTCTAATATTTTACACATTTTAATTTTAAAATATCAGTAATATTTTATTTTTGATTAAAACATCTCAAAATTTATTATCTTTCTAAATTATTACAAATGCTGGACCATTGATTAATTTAAATATTCATTGTATGCTGTATTTGTGTAACAATATTATTATCAATAATGTTCTCAATATATGAAAGTATCTTTACTTGACACATTTTCAAGTGTCATAAAATATAACTGGAAACATTCTATTAATTATACCATCTTTGATGAATCAATAAAATATAATTAAAAGGTGTGCCCTTTTAATTGAACCCAAAGCCTCCTTTGCTATGCAGGTATGCAGGCACTCAGCTACTCTGTCAATCAAATAATATTGTTTCTTAGTAGCTGTGGTTGTTTTTAGGCTGTCCACATGGTATTAGGTGGACAGAGCAGCTTCTTTGTTTGTAAGCTGATTAATAGCCCTGAGTCCTCATACGAGCCAGGCAAGCATGATACTGATGAGTTATGTCTTTAGTCTCCTGGTCTGATTATTTTCAGATTTATTGTTAACTTGGGGTATAAGCAGGGTACCCATGTGGAATTTGGAGGACAGACACCTTGTAGGAGTTGGTTCTCTCCTCCCATCAGGTAGATTCAGGAATTGAACTCTCATCATCAAGCTTGGCAGTAAGTTCCTTTATCTACTGAACCTTCTTGTCAGCCCTCTTTTTTCTAGATAATTGTGACAAAGATTCTTTTACTAAATATTTTTGATGCTGTCGAGAAAATAGTTTAAATTAAAATTTCACTTTTCTACTCTTCATTTGTTCTTTCTGTTTTTTGTAATTTATTTTTTTAAAATTATTAGATTAAAACTTGCCTAGGTGGATGAAATAAAGTCAGCTTGACTAACTGGCATACTAAGTTAGACTTAGAAGAAGCATAGTGGTTATGTTGGGAAAAATGTTGTAGACTTATAGCTTTCTGTATAATTATTCTTGAGTGAAAGTAGCATAAAACAAAAAAATAAACAAAACACAGCAAAAAATAGATAGTTTTTTTTCTCATAAAATAATTTACCCGACAATTCCAGTTGATATCACATTTGGGAATGAAGCATGATAGGCCACTTCTGGCTGAAAGAAAAGTTGAGAAAACCAAATTGGTGGTGTTAATAAGACATAAAACCAACATCATAGTTATGGCTTAAATTTGATACGTTCCTGATGGGCTCATGTTTCAAAGACTTAGTCCCCAGGGGGCGGCACTGTTTTGTAGATGCGGAGCCTTTAGGAGGTGGAGACTGGTTGATAGAAGTGGGTCATTTGAAGCAGATCTTTGGAAGTCATACACACCATATTCTTTCATATTCTTTCCTGCTGTCTCTTCTGATTGGCCAGGCTCTGAGGGGACCGCCACATGATCCCACAGCTATAAACTTAACTATGCCCTCCCAAACATAGTGGATAGAATGCTAGTTCCCAACACTTGTTTCTGCTAAGAATTTGACTGCAGTGATGAAGAGATGTTGTATAATGGCTGAAATTGTGGCTGTCATAATACTCTGCCACATATAATTTGTATGACGTTGGAGACATTGGATATTCTTTGTGGAAGGAACATGGAAGAGATAAAAGACACGGGTTCAAGAAACCCTAGAATTCTACAGAGTTTGATGGTCCATTCTAGTGGAAGCTGAAATGTATAGAATGCCAGTAGAAATGTATAGAGTGGAGACTGTACTAATAATGTTTCACAAGTGGCAAATCCGTTCAGGAAATGAACCGGAATTGATTTTTTATTACATTCTGGCAAAGAATATGTCTATGTTTTGACCCTGTCCTGAAAGCTGTCATAAAGTTGAATATGAAAGTTATGCACTTACTTATTCAGGGAAAGAAAATTTGAGACAGCATAATATTTAGACTTTGTCATAATTATTTTTCTTTCCTTTTAGCCAAGTTTCTAATGTGATTTAAGAACAGAGTAGAGAGATTTGAAATAGTGTGTTTTGATGAGATAAAGAGTATGGACATGATTAATGTCACAGTAAAATCAAGCACAGATGAAACAGTTATAACAATAAAAGAAAGTAGTGTCACTAAAGAGACCCCAGGCACTTTGCATTTGGACAACAAGAAAGATACCTTGAAGGTAAGACTCTTTCCATTGAAGACTCCAATGTTTGAATGCTTTCACCCATTTTCAAAGCTTCCACTAATGTTGTCCCAGGTTTAGGACCAAAGACTCAAGAGGCAACTATAGCTATGTCAGAAGGATGCTGGACATCTTCTCCAGCTGTCAACAGAAACTGAAATGATTCATGTTGTGGTGTTTTTCCAGAAACACATAATCCAAAAATTATGGTGTTATATAAGCTCTGGGCAGGCAATTTGCACAGTTGAATTCCACCCCCCCGCCCCCCCCAAAAAAGCCTCTAAGAAGGCTATGCGCAGATCTTAAAAGTGAATTGTGGTGGTATTGTGTTCCTCAAAATATTGTGTACTTTAATAAACTTATCTGGGGTCAGAGACAGAACAGCCACAATATTAAACATGAGGATAGGCAGTGGTAGCATACGCCTTTAATCCTAGCATTCCAGAGGCAGAAATACATGTGTTCAAGGATACACCCAAGCATGGTGACCCACTCCTTTAATCCCAGAAAGCCAGCCTTTAATCCCAGGGAGTGGTGGTAGAAAGCAGAAAGGTATATAAGGCGTGAGGACCAGAAACTAGAGGCATTTGGCCTGGAGAGGCCTTTGGCCTGGAAAAGCATGTGGCTGGTTAAGCTTTCAGGCTTCTAGCAGCAGTTCAGCTGAGACCCATTCTGGATGAGGGCTCGGGGCATCCAGTCTGAGGAAACAAGACCAGCCGAGAAGTTGGCCAGGTGAGGTTAGCTGTGGTTTATTCTGTCTCTCTGACCTTCCAGTGTTCACCCCAATAACTGGCTCGGGTTTGATTTTATTGATAAAAACTGTTAAGATTCATGCTACAGTGAATCCTCATTTTCAGTAGAATATAGAATTTCTGTCAACGAAGAATGCAAGTACTTAGGTCAGCTCCAGAGAGAGGCCTCATGTGCTGTAAATGGAAAGTGTATATGGATGGGATTTTCTCAGCTTGTTGGAACTCAGATGTCACCACATGTCTCAAACGCTAGATAGGGAACTGGGTTCATTGTATGACCTCCTATGTACTGGTTTTGCTTGGGTGCAATCTTTCCTGATGTCCCCCAGTTCTCACATGTTGGAATGTAAATGTTTATTCTGGGCCACTGGAAGCATGATATATAGGGATAAACATATTTTGCAATGTTAGTTGGGTTTGTGCCTTGCTGGGCTCATGTAGAATGTTATAATATGATTCCGAGATGCTCCTCAACAGTCATGTTTGAACACTTGCTCTTCAGCTTGTAGCACAGTACTATTTTGAAGACTCTGAGGCTTTATTTTTGCATGAGGTGTGGTGTATACAAGGAGGTGACAAGGATGGGGTTTTGGAAATTATGTGCGCTGATCTTCTAGTCTTTTTGCTCTTATTTTTAGTCTGTAGAGCTATATAAAATACATAGAGCAGTGCCGGTGGTATGACACCTTCCCCAGCCTTGGTGCAGTGGGGAGGGGCTTGAACTTGCCAAGGCTCAGTGTGCTGGGCTCTGCTGACTCCAGATGGGAGACCTTGATTTGGGGGATGTGGGGATACGGGGTAGCTTGGGAGGGAGGACTGAAGGGTGGGAGAAGGGAGGAGATGGGATCTATGGGTGGTAGGTAGAGTGAGTAGAAAATTTCTTAATAAAAATGAAAAAAAGAGAGAGAGAGAGAAAAAAGACCAACAACTGTGGAGCCTCCATGGGACTGGACTAGGCCAGACAGTTGTATAGCTTGATCTGCTTAAGGGGCCTCATGGCAGTAGGATCAGGATCTATCGCTGGTTCATGAGCTGGATTTTGGAACCCATTACCTATGGTGGGACACCTTGCACATCCTTGATGCAGCGGGTAGGGCTTGGACTTGCCTCAACTGAATGTACCAGGCTCTGGTGACTCCTCATGGGAGGCCTTACATTTTCAGAGGAGGGAATGGGGTGGGGGGGGGGGGGAGGAAGAAAGGGGTATCTGTGATTGGTACATAAAATGATTTAAAAATTCTTAATAAAAAAGTTTTTAAAAATAAAAAATAAAATACATAGAGCCTCTGCTCCATTCTGTGATGGTCTTGAGCCCTCTAACACGCCTTCCTCAGCGTGATCGACTGTAAGTACTCTGAAACCATGAGACAAAATAAACCTTTTCCCCCTTAAGATGTGCTTAATTAAGTATTTGGCTATCACAACTCCAAAATAACTAATAACTCTTACATGAAAATAAACATCTTCTAAGACAGGAGGCCTCAAAATTTCAAGAAAATAAAAATAACACAAACTTGGCATTTTTACACTATTTTCCTTAAAAAGGGAGTCTTGTGGTTCATTCAAAATGCTGCTATTAGATACCTAGAATTTTTTGTTGAAGAAATATCAGAAATTATAGTGAATTAAGCAAAAATGAATTGAGTTCTATCATGAGCCAGAAATTCTTCACCAAAACACTTTGAAGCAATTCAATTTATCAGTCATGATTTATGGCATAAATGAAGTGAATACTTGAAAAAACAATAATGCCGTAAGTCCTTGTCCTCAACAAGAAACAAAAGAATATTTGGAAGTAATTATACCACAGTAGCAATACTGCACCTATATGTACTTAAACAATCCTACAGACACATAAAGAGACAACTGATTTATTCTCACTAGTGTGGAAGAAGGTGAAATAAATTGAAGATAATATGGGATCAAAGAGTAAAATGATTTTTTGTTTTTACAAATGGGTCAGTGTTTCATAGAACATGCTTGGCTGAAGCCATTCATTTTTCTAACAGATGTATAAAGATATAGATTAATAATTTTTTACAAGTACTTTCATGGTGATGATTTCAAAAGTAAATTTTATGGTCTATATTCACTGGTCCATTAAATTGCATAGTCTTCCCATATATTCATTACTTAGTTTTTAATAATTATAACTTGAAGAAATTTCCAGAAGCCCGTATTAGTGTTGGAAATGATAACTCCATACCTAAGATTATAAAGACCACTATAATGATGATTTGGAGGTTGTCAATGTGGTTCACAGATTTTCAGCTTTCATATCAGAAGACATAAAGTACTAAAGACTATTCAATGGGTAGATGAGACACACAGCTACCTTTTGCCCATCTTAGTTCATTGACATCATATGCTTTATGCCCCCAACCTGGCATCTCTGGAATGCCAACTGTTTATTCACATGAGTAGCAATTCATGGAATACACATGTGACATCAGGACAGAATTTTTTACACCATCCTATGCTTCTATTTCACTTCAAAGATGAAGACAGTGTCTTTTTATTTTAGTTAGTTTATTTTTGGGTATTGTGATTTGGGCTAAAATAAAAGTAAGAAGATATGAGTAAAAATGAAAAATTTTACCTATAGTTGCAATTCTAAATGTATTCTGAGAAATATATCAATAAAAAATAAGAAACTTTCACCTCAAAGGGACTAAGACATATGTTATTCTGGAGCCAAATATTAGTATTCACAGCCCAGGAAAATGGATCCAGGTCACCTCAAGTCCATGTTTCAACATGGTAACAATTTTATAATTCCCATAGGTCTGAAGCACTGAGGCTCTTTGACATGGCTGTGCCTGTGTCAACAACATGCATCATTCAACACTTCGTCTGCTCACCCCACATAGATATTATCTGATGTCATTCTCAGTGTTGGTACCAACTAATAGTTCACTAAGCTGGGACATCTCAACCTGATGATGGCCACAAGGATGATAGGTCAGTTACAAAACTTCACAATGACTGGCTATTAAAGTAACTAACAGTACACAAAGATAATTTGACTCCAGATCCCAACATTCCAGGGCTGTGGGATGTCTTTTCGTATGCTGTGAATATGTGTTGCTCTAATTGGTTGATAAATAAAGCTACATTGGCCTATGGCAGGGTAGGATGGAGCCAGGTAGGGAAATCCAAGAGAGACAGTGGGATGAGAAAGAAGAGGAAGGAGATGCTGCTAGCGCCCCCAGGAGAAACAAGAAGGTAAAGTACTGGTGGGAGGGGCTGTGGTGGCGCACGCCTTTAATCCAAGCACTCGGGAGGCAGAGCCAGGCAGATCTTTGTGAGTTCGAGGCCAGCCGAGATCCAGTAAAGGCGCAAAGCTACACAGAGAAACCCTGTCTCAAAAAACCACACACAAAAAAAAGTGCTGGTAAGCCACAAGCTACATGGCAAAGTATAGATTTATAGAAATGGGTTAATTTAATATGTAAGAGCTAGCTAGTAGGAAGCCTGAGCCATTAGGCCACATAGTTTGAAAATAATAGAAGCCTCTGTATGTTTATTTGGGACCAAGCAGCTGTAGGACGCGGGAGGGAAAGACTCATCCCAACTGCAGACCCTGGGTGGGACACAGGAAAACTTCCAGCTACATTCCAGCTATTCACAATTCAGGAAGTTTTAACTGGTCAAAATATCTTGTAGAAAATGCAACATAGCTTCTGTTGTTTCTGGAAATTTCAGTACACAGATATATACTCCTATATTTAAAAACATTAACAACAGCAAAAGAACAAAGGAAGGACAGAGACAAAAGCAAGACAGCTAAAGGAAAAAGAAAGAATGGGATCCAACAAGGTAAACTTAAAATGAACTGAGTTTTGAAAAGATAACAAATGACATTTAATTTATTTATGTTTTGAACAGTCAACAAACTGAGGAATATAAAGGCCAAACTATGTTCATATGTGATATAAACTTAATCATCAGTATTGCACTTTTTCTAAATATACTCTATATAGCTAAACAATGCCTACAGTTATGCTCTGTATTTTCATATCTTTTCAAAGATTTGAGGCCAAGAAGCCAAACACAGGTGAAGAAAAGTTATAATACTGTATTTAAAATACAAAACTATATATGAAGCATGCACTTGATGAAAACAGGGAACTAAGCTTTCTGAGAAAACTAATATCTTTATATTAAATATAACATCATATTACTTGCTGATTAAGCCAAGTTTGAATTTGATAATACCTTTGGTTATAATGCCCATTAAAACTGCAACAGAACTGCTTGGCACTGTTGAAATACAACTGCTACCTGAATTACATCCTTCCCTTTATCTCTTTGTATCATAATATATAGAATTAAAACTTTATCCACCTAATAAAACAAGGCAAAAAGAGCACAGAGGTCAATGTT
Organism: Peromyscus melanophrys; assembly: GCA_902168415.1. NCBI lineage: Eukaryota > Metazoa > Chordata > Mammalia > Rodentia > Cricetidae > Peromyscus > Peromyscus melanophrys. Next base: position 7,329 of record CABHPR010141058.1, on the reverse strand, counting down.
CCAATTTTATTTATTTGGGAAGCTAATTCCTTCAAATATTAAGCTGTTTGAAATTCAGTTTTTGATACTATTGATATTTGGTTACGAATGTCCATGGCATCCACCTTGGTGAAGGTTCGTTTTTGTACTGCCATCCATCATTATGTCTTGCTTGAAGCCTCCCCACACCTTGGACATCCTTATAGAGGCTCTAGGAAACCTGTTAAAAGGCCCTGGTCTACTTCCCAGGCTTTGTTCTGCAAACCTCATCTTCTTCTGGACCTTGAGAAACAGCCTCTTCTATTTCATATCCAAAAGAAATTAGGAAGAGACGAATTTTAAAGTAACATTTAATGTCTTGTTTTTTTTTTTTACTGAGTCTGAAAGAAGTTCACAGATGATCTTTCATTTCTTGAAGCCATGGGAAACTGTTCATGTTGCCACAAACAAAGAGAAAACACCAATGTCAAACCAGCCTGAAGATGTCACTTATGGGTAGTCCTAATGACTTTTGAATTGTTTGCTATATTTTTTCCATTTTTCTTCTATTGAAAATACATTTTTATACAATATTTTCTGGTCATTTTTTCTGTTCCCCCAACTCCTTCTAAATCCTTCCCACCTCCCTCCATCCAAATCTACACTCTTTATGTCTCTCCTTAGAAAACAATTAAGCATCTAAGAAAATGAAATAAAAACAACAAGTTGGAACAGGACAAAACAAATAAACAGATGAAAAGGAGCCAAAGAAAAACAACAAGAAACATAGACACAAAGACACACACATTTACACACAAAAGCTCCCATAAAAAAACCACAAAACTGGAATCCATAATATATATGTGGGGACTTATGAGGTAAAATAAATAAATAATATAGTACATAAACAAATATCCTGACTGAGTATTATGAGACAAAGAACCTCCAAAAATGCCCTTGAGTTCACTTTGTGTTAGCCATCTACTGTTTGGCAAGGGATCCACCCTTAAGAGTGGTTTGTATCCCTAGTAAGACTCCATTGGAGAAAACTAATTTTTCATTTGTGGGTGGTTATTAATTAGAGATAGATTCTGGGATAGAAATGGGGACCTGTGTCCACTTCTTATCTCAGCTCTGGTACCCTATCTGGCACAGACTCATGCAGTCCTTGTGCATGCTACCAGTCTCTGTGACTTTACCTGTGTGACATTTTAGACATGTTTAGAAGGCCTTGTTTTCTTGATGTCCTCTGTCCCTCTGGTTCTTAGAGTCTTCCATCTCTTCTTCCACAGGGTTCCCTGAGGCTTCAGGGAAATTTAGTGGAGACGCCTATATAGGACTGAGTGTTCCAAGATGTCTCACTTTCTGCACATTGTACAGCTGTGGGTCTATGTGTTAGCTTCCACCCACTGCAGGAGGAAGCTTCTCTGATGATAGCTGAGCAAGGCGCTGATCTATGATTACAGCAGAATGTTGTCAGGAGTCATTTCATGGCTGTGCTCCTTCAGCAGAACAGTAGTGTTGGTTTTCCCCTAGGTCCACGGCCTACCTATTCTCAGGTTCTTGAACACATGAGCAATATTGGAGTGAGTTTCATCACAGTGAGTGGGCCTTAGATCCAATCAGATAATGGTTGGTTACTTCTACATTTCATCTCACTGTTTCATTAGCATATTTTGCTTTAACTTGTGATTCATACCTATATTTTAAACATGTGACTTCACTTGTTCTAAATGAGAATGTATAATACATTCTGTATTTTGAGGGGAAACGATGTGTTTGTATAACAGAGCACAGGTAATAGTCAGTTTTTTAAGAAGAAGGAGATAAAAACAATTGTTTTTCTGGTTCTAACTTTGTCATAGTTTTTTTTTCTTTTGTTTTGGTTTTATTGGAGGGTAAGAACCTAAAACGCATTTGATCCCAAAAGTGTAAAGCTTAAGGTGAAGTTCTACATCTTCTGCTCTGAATGCCTACTCTAACTGTCTAGAAGTTCACTGAGCTGTACAGACTTTGGGTCTGGTTAATTTTGGAATGTGATGTTTTTATTTATTTGCAAGGTTTTTTTATAATAAAGTTTATAAGCATCATTTTAATAAGAAAGTTTGGTATCTAGCTGGTGGCATATTGGGGCAACTAGATCATAAGCGCACTAACATCCGTTAATGACTTCATACTGATTGCAATGTTAGGGCTGGGGTCTGGCTGGAAGAAGTAGGTAACTAGGGGTATACCTTTGTAACTGCTTGTCCTTTCTCTGTATGTCTTGGTCTCTATCTTTCTTCGTGTCTGTCTCTCTGCCTCTGTCTCTGTCTCTGTCTCTGTCTCTCTCTCTGTGTGTTTGCACGCGCGCGCACACACACACACACACACACACACACACACACACACACAAATCTCTTTTTCTTCTCTCTCACCTGTTGTGAGGAAGCAGCACCATCAAGGAGCAGCATAGCCACTCCGTTCTGCCTTGTGTTAGTTCCAAAGGAGACAATCAATGGTGTGGAACCATGGGCTATAATCTCTGAGTACATGAGTTAAGATAAACCCCTTAATTTGTTTGTCTTACTAAAATATGCAAAAAGATACATAAACTTTCTAATGCTCAAAATTCTAACAGTTAAATATGAGAGTAACATTATTCTTTGGGGTTTAAAAAATTAAAATTTCTTGTTTTATAAAAGTGGAAAAGACTAAGCCTTCAACCCGGCTAATGGGAGCTTTTTAACTGCTAGTATGGCACATGTGCACTTCTATGTGCATGTCTGTGGGTATGGTGTATATATCTGTGTGTTTGAAGATAATCTAGGAGAAAACCCATAGATTTCTCTTTTTGACATTTAAATTGTGATTCATGTTGGTAAATATTTCATGGTTTTATACATTTAAGAAAAATCTATTTGTATATTGCATTAAAAATAATTGGATTGTTCTTTAAGTAAATATATTTAAAAGAAACCTTAAAATTTCTAAATTGAAACATTAATTATAACATTTTCAAAATCAAAGAAAATTGAACTTATTATCTTTCAAATTTGTAGCTTCTATAAAAACATACATACATTCACAAATTTATTTTCAATTCTGTTTGGATAATAAGCTGTTAAGCTTAGTAACTGTGTGTTACATGAAAGGATTTGTCCTTGTTTTTAAACTCTTTTCTATTTGTAATTTAATTAGTATCAGAGTCTGAAGGAAAATGTAGTATATAGACACATATACTTATTGTATATGTGTAAACTGTAAATTAAGTAGTTAGTTATCTACATAACATTTACTATGTAAAATAGGTAAAGGGTTGTTGCTAACTTTATTATTTCTCCTGAGCATGACTTTTCTCCTTTAAATCATATTCATACTACCAGGTTAGACTTAAATTAATTACATTTTAAAGGTAGGAAAGGTGTAGTTCCATTTGCTAAATGGTTGCCTAGCTTTCACAAAACCTTGGGTTACAGAATAAACCAGGGAGGATCACAGGACAGCCTTGTAATCCAAGCACTTGAGAGTGAAGGTAGCAGTGGGATCATCAGATGTTCCCTGTCAGCCTCTGTTATACTGTGAGTTCTAGGTCAGTCTGGAATACACAGGAGTGGTCTCGGCAATCCCATAAACGGACAAGAAAACAAACAAAGAATTATAATGAAGCACAGAAATGGGATCAGAATAAGAACACAATCATTTTTCTTGTATTAGAAAGGCATTTTTGTTCTTATTCCCATTCATCAAATGGTTCATTGCTTTAATCAAATACATGTATGCTCATCATTAGTAAATTATTTTAGAATATAGATTTTATATTAATTCTCATCAAAAAGTTTTAAAGTTTCACTAGAGTGGCAATTTCCCATGCTGTGCAGTAGTTACATATTTTATTCTCTCATATATATCTAAATTATTGCTTTTAATGAGGAACACATTAAAATATGAAAATTGGAATAGAATGTCTAATTAGACTTCGTGAATGTACTGGAATTCAAGAAACAGGTTTCTTATTGTATCTGAAAATCAATTGTAGACTTAGAAGATCTCCATCGACCTTTCCATGTACCTATTTATCTTTATATATTCACACATATACACATACATATGAACTATGTTTATATATGCTTAATAAAATATGTACCAGAACACTTATTTTATGGGTTTTTCCACGTGATTAGGAAGACTAACAAATCTCAAATTCTGCAGAGTGATTGGGAAACCAAAGACCCAGAGAGATGACAGTTAACCCACCTCCAAGATTAGGAGCAAAACAGCAAAGAGCTGATGCAGTCTCAGGTTAGCAGAGCTGAGACACAGAAAATATAAAATTTCAGTCATATGTGAAGGCTATGAAAAAACTGGCTGTGGTGTTTGAAGGCTAAAAGTTGTGAAGACCTAAGCAATGGTCCTATTCTGGCACTGTTTTCTTCAGAGAAATCTCAGTTTTCTAGAGTATACTCCATTATCAAGAGAACTGATTATGAACAAAGTTTATTTTATTGTATTGTTAATGAATATATCCTAATAAAGTATCATGCGAAGCATATTTTTAATACAAATAAATATTGTTTATCATATTTTTGTTTTATTATTATGAATAATATCAAATGAACACATTAAGTAAAATAATTTGAAAGTAAACATAACAACAAAATTCCCTGTTTTCTGACATAGTGAAGCACATTGAATTACTGGACCGTGGTCTTTAACTCCTCATGTTCACATCCTTGCAACATGGATAAAACTCAAATTCCAATCAGTCGTGGGGTTTCCTTTACTTTCTTTATGAACATGTCTGTTTTGCTGACTTTCTTTAATTGTAGACTTTAGAATGTGATAACATACAGACTCTGTACCTTTGTTTCATTGGTTTAGGTAACATTTTTCTTTGTCTTCTTTTTGGTGGTGTGGTGTGGTGTGTGTGTGTGTGTGTGTGTGTGTGTGTGTGTGTGTGTGTGTGTGTGAGAGAGAGAGAGAGAGAGAGAGAGAGAGAGAGAGAGAGAGAGAGAGAGAGAGAG
>CABHPR010141054.1:0-29949 GCA_902168415.1 Peromyscus melanophrys | reverse complement strand
CTTAAGGGAGAAGAACACAAGGGAGATAGCTGGGGTCATCGCAGAATTCTGCTCCCATGGCATGCAAAATCTACTCAACATACTTCAGTAAAGGTATTGAAAAGATTCAAGTCACATCAGGAAAAAAAATTAATTGCTAGGGCCCTCTTTCCAGGAGACATTTGCAAATGTTCCCAGCCTTAGGCTGGCTTCCTCAAGGTGAATGGATCCCCACATTCAAATAGTAATTCCTAATCCTGGGGATTATGGCCCGCATACTTTGGGATAGGAGGGGCATATACCTCCTACCAAGTTTTTCTTTGGATGATTCTAGTAGCACCAGTGGGTGTTTTCCTCTGGGCATCATAGAACTAGTCTGCACACCTGGAAGATTTGTCAAGAGTGGACATAAATGGCAGCACCACCATGGAAGTTCACCTGGGAGATCCCTGATCCCCACACAAGGGCACTTCCAGCACATGCCTTTCCTTGGATTAAGGATACGTACTGCCTGATAAAATGAGGGGTCCAACAATAGAAAGATGAAAAACACTGCTTTACCCAGAAGAAGTGGCAGCAGATGATTTTCATATCTCAATATAAAAATAAGTATAAAAATAAGTTAATAAGTAGCAGTTATCTGTAAAGATGGCAGTGTATTTTATACTATAGAGACAATTTGTAAGTTAATTGAAGAGGAATCAGAGAGTCATCAACAGATCTTGAAACTCTCAGTCAACAGAGATCAGCTGAGCCCGATAGAGCCAGCAGGAGTACAGATAGATGAGAGGCCATAATGATGACAGGCAGCACATGCAGAGAGCGAGCACTAAGACATACATGGTCTCCTGCATTCATAGGGAATCTGGAAGGCTGTAGATGACAAGGTGTGTTTGAATCTGGGCTTCCACTTCTCTCCAAACTTCAGCAAAGGTCCTTCTTGAACAGCTAGCATGTTAGCAGGCTTCACTCACATTTGGGATGCTCTCTGCAGCTGATTCCTACTCAGCTGTATAATAGGACAAGAGGTTGGCCTTCCTGGGCTGGGTGACTAAGGTCACTATTAAAAACTAGCCACTCATAAGACTTCATAAACAGTTTGTAAGTGGAAGTGGGATGTTATTGAAATATTAATTCATTGCTTTGTTCTGGTTGCTAGTGAGCCCTGTCCTCTCCCAACCCCTCCCAAGAAGAAAACTACACTTAGAGCTACTTGCCCACGAAAGGGAAGTAGAGAGGACTTCTGGTGGCATGCAGTTGCTAGGCACCCAAGAAAGACCAATCCTTTTTTCTGTGTTCTAGAAGTCCAGTGGGTCTGAACCAGAAGGAATGAAATTTGGATCTTCTCCCAAGCCTGGAAAAAGATCACCATAAGGGGCATTTCAGACAGGCACTGGGTGAACAGGGCTGCTTCCAACAGTGACAACGTAACAGTACAGAAGCTGATGGCCCCTTCACTGACCTTGGTATATGACCTACATACCCATGGTGAATTTAAGAGCTCTTCCTGGCTGAGAACAGGAAATCATCCATCTCCATCTCCATATCTGTCTTCCTGCGCAAGATCCTGATGGCATGTAATGGTTGCAGTGGTGTCCACTGCTATGGTCACCACCTTTATAAAGACAGGACCTGGACAAGGTGGCTTAATTGATAAAATATTTGCCATTAAATGAAGGCCTGACATTGGATCTCCAGCACCCAAATAAAAACCCAGGTATAGTAACATGTCTGCAACCCCAGGTAAATCCTTGGAGCTTGGTGAGTAGTCAGACTAGCTGAATAAGTGAGCTCCAGGGTTAGTGAGAAACCTTATCTTAAAAGTGAAGTGCACAGGACTGGAGAGATGGCTCAGGGGTTAAGGGCACTGGCTGCTCTTCCAGGGGTTCTGAGTTCAATTCCCAGCAACCACATGGTGGCAAAAAAAAAATCTGTAATGAGATCAAGCATATATGCAGACAGAAAACTGTATACATAATAAATAAATCTTTTTTTAAAAAAAAAAAAAGCGAGGTGGACAGCAACTGAGGAAAAAAACCTGGTATTTACTTCTGGCTTCCATATGCATGAATGAACATTTACATCCATAGCTACACACATGCACACATACACACATGCAACACATGCACACAGAGACTGAACTCATTTGAATGGCAGAGCCACAGGGCCACCGTCTCTGACTTTTCTGTGATGTTCATATTTGTAAAGGGAGTCAACCAGTACAAACATGGCTTCCCCAGACTCAGCAATACCCTCCATATCATGCACCACTGATCATTCCACTGGGAAACTTTCGAATCACAGAAAAACTGGTGGCTATGAATATGTATCATCCTGCTCCCTCCAACACCAATTACTCTGGATAAGCAAGCAAAGCAGTAACATAGCTGCCCAACACGATGCCTACACACATGGGCATGCCAACAGTGGTGCAAGGCCATCCCTGTGACGAATGGGATGTCACTGACCCAGCCTTCTGTGTTCCTGCACTGGATGTGACTACCATTGAACTGAGCTGCCTATCTGGAGAAACAGATGATAAACAATGACATGAAGAGTAGATGTCAGGGGCATCACAAAAGGACATTATTCTTTTTCTTTCTTTTTTCCCTTCGGTTTTTGACATGAGATTTCATGTATCCCAGGCTAGCCTTGAACTTTCTATGTACCAAAGGATAACACTGAATCTCCTGTGTTCACCTCCCTAGCACTGGTATTATAGGTGTGTACCATCATGCCTAGTTTTATGCAATGCTAGGCAAGCATACTACCAATTGAGCTACATCCCTGACCCCTAGGAGGCATTCTTGCTTCATGAGGACAAATTACTTTCAGAGACTTGAACAAGATGCCACTCCCCTAACTCTGTGGCTGGGGTTGACAATGTTCTTGATACCTCAAACTAATTTCCTGGTATGATGGTCCTACGCTGCTCATTTTGTCAACTTGATGCAAGCTGAAGTCATCTAGGAGAATACAACCTCAGTTGAGAAAATACTTCCATAACAGTGACCTAAAAGCATTTTCTTGATGAATGATTGATGTGGGAAGGCCCAGCTTAACTGTGCATGATGCAACCTCTGAGCAGGTAGTTCTAAGTTGAATAAGAAACTAGGCTGAGTAAACCATGTAGAGCAAGCCAGTAAGCAGCACTCCTCCATGGTTCCGCTTTATATTCTGGCCTCCTGAATGCCTATACTAGCTTCCTTCAGTGATGGACTACGATGTAGAAGAATAAATTAAAAAAAAAAAAAAACACTTTCCTTCTCAATTTGCTTTTGGTCATGATCTTTATCGCAGCAACAGAAAACAAACTGTTAACAGGTACCTTTGCATACACTTAGTGTTGTTCTGAGTCCTTATGAATAACAGCCTTAGGCCACCAGCTCCAGCCACAGCATGAAAGAGAGAAGCCTTCCACTGCTCAGAGTCCTGGTCTCAGCTCAGCAGCCACCATCTGACCATTTCTCATCACCCATCATTTCCTGGGTTTTCTCCTCAGGCCACGAGCAGGCATGGGTCTCAGAGAGCCCTACCTTGCCATATGCAATCACTGCTATTAATCACCTCTACACACTGCTGTGCAGGGAAAACAACGCATAAGCAACCCATGGGGTGCAAAGAGGAGAAGGCAGCCAGCAAATATTAACAGCCCTTGGAGTCATGCCAGATTGCCAAGTTTATGTTTTCAATTGCGATGAGAAAGAAATGCCCATAGAAAATTCACCTAAGGTGTCCTAAAATGACTAAACCCTAAGAATGACTACTGCTGCTTGATGGTAGTTTTTGCCTATGGATTATCTCACATTGCAATTCTCTAAAGATATCTCTCCCATATACTCTGATTGTCTTTACATTTTTATTTTACTCTATTTGTAAGTATTCATAAGAACACGCATTAAAACATGAAGCAAATCCCCTCATGCCATAATATGAATAGCTTCCTCAGAGGTCAGCGACTCACATCTTAAGACAGTTGAGTTCAAAACCGGGTTTTGAAGGAATTCTTCCAGGTCAAGATGAGATAGGACTAGCCAAAATCCAGCTGTTCCCTTTCCTCCCTGCCATGCCCCATATCTGGTACCAGAAGGCCCCTTTACATTGCTCTTTTCTACAAACAATTACCTTCAGTTCCAACTCAGTCTTCCATCTGGCCCACCTGCCAGCATTTCCCATCTGTATTAGTCTATATTTTTATGCCAAAAACATGATCCCACACAAAGTGAGTTATAAGGAAAAAAGACATACTCAGAGTTCTGCCCCAAGGTCATGGGTCAAGAGCTGGTGATGGCTTTCATGTTCATGGCAGAGTGCTGAGGTGACACAGGAAAGCACATGGCAAGACAAGGGGTGCTACTCAGGAAATCTAACACCCAGATTTTAAAAAAAAAAAATGTCTGCCTAACATGGTTAACTCTAAGACCTCCCTTTGCCATACCCATCAATGCAAAACTATTTTGCATAGACTCTGACCACATCCAATCAACTCACTTTTAAAGGGCTACTTTAATAACATGGTCACCTGGCTAGATCCACTGAGAGCTGGTCTGTCTACTTATCTTTTTCCAGGTGATTGTGAGGAGTTGGGAGTAATCAGTATCTAGATGACTATTTTTTCTTAGGGCTGGCTGGAACAGGTGTTCAAGATTGATTTCTTCTGCCCCTCCTCCTCCCTCCCTCCCTCTCTTTCTTTCTTAGTATTGGGGATTGACCCCAGTGCCTCATGCATGCTAGGCAAATGTTCTACCACTGAGCTACAGCCCCACCTGATATGTCTCACTATATGATGATACAGCACAAAGGACCTTACCAAATGTCAGTACCAGTGAGCTTCCCAGCCTCCAGAACCAGGAGCCAAAAAAGTCTTTTTTATAAATGTCCCAGTCTTATACTCTTTGCTGTAGCAACAGAAAATAAACTAAGAAAATATTTTTGTTTATTTTCATTGTGTTTTGTGATGCTTTAAGTCAGAATTACATAGACAGGAATATGAAGTAGCTTGAGAATATAGTCTTCCCTTGGGAAGTCCAGATAATGGGTGTTAGGAATTGGCATCTCTGAACATCCTGTGCTACCTCAAGGCCTCTAGCGTGGACCACTTTTCTAGAATGTGCTAAGCCTTCTTTTAACAAGTGCTATTTGTGGAGTTGGCAAGATGCCTTCAGCAGGTAAAGGCACTTGCTGCCAATACCAACAATCTGTGATTGATGCCCCCACATACACACGGTATAAAGAGAGAACCAATTCCTGCAAGTTGTCTTCTAACCTCTTTGTGCACACTGTGCCGTGTGTGGGTGTGAACACAGATAAATAAATGTTTCAATAAACAAGAGAGTTGCATGTAAGTACAAAAAGTATGTACACACATACATGCAAAGAGAAGAATCATGGGCCGTGAAGCAAGCTCCAGAGGGTGAGGGCCTGAGTGAGTCGGTCTTTATGCAGGCCATCTTATAGCTGGCCATGCTACAATGCAGGACACTTCCAGAGCTTTCCAAGCTGTTGTTCAGTGGCTTGGGTCTCCATATACTTACAGCAACTCTGGTTCTGCTGGCAGGATCCAAAATCATGTGAGCTCCCCTGCCTGGCGCTAGCCCTCATCCCTTTTTGGGGGATAAACAGCCAAGGTTCTATGTGTGTCCTTACCTCCTGCTACAGCACACACATGTGTTTCCCAGAGTACTTCTATCCCCTGTCTCTCATGTTACAGTGTTCTTTTCAACATAACACTGTCAGGTCAGGCTCTTACTAATTTTTTTCTCAACATGGGACCAATTTCTTGCTTTTCTAGGACATTTTGAATCCTGCCAAGTTTGTAGAGGAACTTAGTACACACTCAAATTCTTCCCTGTCCCAAATTCATGATGGTATCTAACTAAATATGGTACCTATGCCTCATGGTGGTGGTTGGTTAAAAAATATATATGTCCTGGATAGAGTAATAATTGAAAGAATTGAGCTATGCATGACAGCAGTGAGCTCCTCATACCAGCTTGCCAGCTACTGCAGCCACCTTTCCACACACACTCAAGCACATGTTCACATATGCACACTAGAATTTACACAGACATGTGTTTACTCACATGCAGAAATGCACACACCCTCTCATATACAGTATTATACAACATATTCACACACCTCTCACACTCTCATACACAATGACACACAAATATGCACTCATTGTACAGTCACTCACTCTCTATGGAGACTTCACACACACACACACACACACACACACACACACACACACACACACACACGCACGCACGCATGCGCGCGCTTCCATACACATTTTGTGGTCTGTATCAGAGGTTCCTCACCAGGTCTGGATCCTGGGTTTCCTCACCTACCTCTGCTTTGCCTGCAATCCACCCTCCCTCCTGACTCATCTTGAAAAGAGCCCAATCCCTAACCCACTTCTCTAGGGGAGAGCAGGTAGAGTAATTGCCTTTATATAGGACAGCCTCTGGCTGCTCTCGGGAAGCGCCCTCATTTCCTTCAGGATAGAGGATGCATTCACCCTCTGGCCCCACCTGGCACTAACAGCACAACTTCTTCCTGTCCAGGCCTACAGTGAGCCTTGCAATGCTGTTTGAACTGCTCTGGCACTATGGGGAGGGGGGAGACAGTTCAGCAGTCCTCTCATAACACCTGTGCTGCTTAAGAGACCCCTTCCCACATCTTCACCTTCTATCAGAACACTCTCTGAGTTCTTCATGGTTGGCGGAACATGTCTAGTTCTCCCAGCCCTTACTGGGTCATCATCTTCTCACCCCTGGTCTTGGTAGCCACGTGGCTGTTTCTCCTGTTCCCTGAGGTGTACTCTGGAGCAGCAGCAGCCCATCCCCTGCAGTGGCCTTGCTAGATAGGTCAGGTCTGGAACCTGTTCTGTTGAGAGCCCACCCTAGTCCAGTCTTCAGCCAAAGCTTCTTAGTGTCATAGCATCACCCAAGTCTTTGCTATACCCCCATAAAGTTCTACCCAGATACCCATGCACTCTCTAGATGCATAGGAGCCAGGCAGTGTAGCTGGTTACACTGACTCTCCTGCCTTCTGTGCTTCAAAACAATTCAAACTTTTAATAGCCACAGGACCTCTTCCCTGCCTTCTGTTGCGTAGTTTTTGCTAGGGAAACAAACATCTATTCATCCTAAACAGGGCACTAGTAACAGACCAAAGAAATGATTCCACCCAAGTCAATCATAGTGAACCAGTGTATTGGGGTCACTCACAGGAATATGAATGAGTCAAAGGCATCTGCGTCACTAAAAAGCCCACCCTGACAACAAAGCTGTATTCCTGGAGGTCCCGACATGCCTTGCAAACAGTTTCTCCAGTATGCCCCCCTCTACCCAGCAATTGTTACTGGTTATGTAACAATGAGAGGAGCTTTGTTAATCTGTTCAGCTTAAGGGGCCTCCTGAGTTATACATTTTATTCATTTCCTAAGTCTTTTTCTTATTTAAGAAATTTTTTTATTCATTTTACATACTAACCACAGATCCCTCTTTCATCCCTCATCCTGCTCCCCCACAGCCTTCCCACTCCCACCCCTATTCCCTCCTCCAAAGGCCTCCTATGAGGAGTCAGCAAAGCTTGGCACATTCAGATGAGGCAGGACCAAGCCCCTCCCTCTTGAATTAAGGCTGAGCAAGGCATCCTACCATAGGTAATGGGTTCCAGAAAGCCAGCTCATGCACCAGGGATGGATCTTGATCCTACTGCTAGGAGCACCTCAAACAGACCAAACAACATAACTGCCTACCGTATGCAGAGGGCCTAGTCTGATCCCATGCGGGTTCTACAGCTGTTGATCTAAAGTTCATGAGTTCCTATGAGCTTGGTTCAGTTGTCTCTGTAGATTTTTCTGTCATGCTCTTGACCTCCCTTGCTCATCTAATCCCTCTTCCCTCTCTTTGACTAGACTCCCAGAGCTCAGCCTGGTGCTTGCCTGTGGATCTCTGCATCTGCTTCCATCAGTTACTGGATGAAGGCTCTATGATGACAGAGTATTCACCAATCTGATTATCAGGGTAGGCCAGTTCAGGTACCCTCTCCACTATTGCTAGTAGTCTGATCTGGGGTCATCCTTGTGGATTCCTGGGAATTTTCCTAGTACCAGGTTTCTCCCTAACCCCATAATGTCTCCCTCTATCACGATAACTCTTTCCTTGCTCTCCCACTCCATCCCTCCCTCAGCTTAACCATCCTGTTTCCTCATGTTCTCATCCCCCATCCACTCCCCTCTATTGGCCTCCCCTATCGTCTCCAGTTTACTCGTGGAGATCTCATCTGTTTTCCCCATTTCCTAAGTCTTAACAAGCCTCCCTTCAGTGGGGTGCTTCATTTGAGAGGAAACAGTCAAAGGACACCTCCCCTCCACCTGGAAGATATATGGTTGCTTCTTGGAGCTCAGGACTGAATCTCAGGTCACTTCTCCTAAATCTCCTCTCCCCAGATTTGTTCTGTACATCATTTCCTCTCCAACCTTCTCCCAGTGTGTGCTTAATCTTAGTTATCCTTTTCTTCCCCCACCCCGCCCCGGAAGTCCTTGAGTATGGGAGTCCAGTCACTCCTCTATGTATTTTATTTCTAGAATTCAGAAGTGCCTGGCATATACACGGCAGTCAATAAATATTCGATAAAAATGAGTGATTGAATAAATGAGTGACAAAAGCCAACCTTTTCTGCAAGAGTCTCTTGACCTTGGAAGCACATTAGCATCACATATGAGGGTCAAAAAATATGAATACCAAGGTCCCATACCCAGAATTCCTGTTTTAATTATTCTGGGAAAGGTCAAGGCATTAATGTTTATTAAAAGCTCTAATTGGAATTAAATGTGCCCTCAGAGTTAAAAGTCAAGTACAAGTAGGGTCTGGTGGCATGAGTTTATAGTCCTAGCTACTAAGAAAACTGAGACAGGAGGATTTTGAGATCAATGTCTTCCTTGACTACACAAGTTCAAGACCAGCCTAGTAAACCTTCTGAAAATGAAAGTTTAAAAAAAACCTGGAATTATAGGTCAACTGTAAAGCATTTGCTTCATGTGCCTTAGCCTCTAGGCTCAATATTTAGTACAGAGAAACAGAGGGGGCAGGGAAACAGAGGAAGAAAGGAGAGAATGGCATCTTTAACGCAGGCTTCTGCCTGGGAAAAACGGTGATCTGGATGCTGATGATTCCCAGTTCCTCACAATCACCCAGGAAAGGACAGGCAGGCAGATAGGCTGCCTATGGAATTATTGAGATGATTAAAATAGTAGAGAAGCTTCTACAAAGTTAGCAATTGATTGACACTGGTAGAGTCGATGCAAAAAAGAGATTTCATAGAGAAACACGATGGGCAGATTATTTAACTGAATCTTAACTTCTGGCAAGAGAGATTTTCTTGGAGCATTCATTCAGATGATGGGTAGTTTGATTATTTTGCTTGGTCTGATGTTATTTAACACAGAGACAAGAAAGCATGTTGGTTTCATCTCTTGGTATTGGTGAAAAGACAGGCTTGGGAGAAACTTTGATATACCAAAAAAGAGGAGCAGTCAAAGCCAGATGTATGGTAATTACTGCACTCTGGAGACTTAGGCAGGAGGATGGCAAGTTTGAGGCTAGGCAGAATTGTATGGCAAGAAACTATCTTCAAGTAAAACAAAACAAAAGCTACATTCAGAAAAGGTAGATGACATCCAGCTGGTCACAAGAAAAGAGGAGCAGGCACGATGCAGGTGCTTCACCACCAGCTCCACCCAGAAAGCAGAATTTGGAAGTTTGCTGGTCTTTGGAATGCACTACTCATTTTTATTTTAATATGAGATCATTGTGTGTTTAATACTCTAACTCAGTCTATTAAGCACAGTTTAATGAACCAACCTAATATTTTTGTGAAGAGTGAGACACATTACAAATATGAATTAGTAAATCAAATGATTTATTCTAAATAATGCAGCACAATGATGCTGCATCCAATTAGAAATTAAGATTAGGAGACTGATTGCCGACATTCATTAAAAACGCTGATTTTGTTAACTGTGTAGATGGAGATAGGGCTGGGATAGAATGCAGTAATTTGTTTCCATCAGTGCTTTGCTGGAGGATCATAATAGTAGAGGGGAGACTGAAGAAGCCTGTATGAGCAGCATCCTGTACCATGCTCACAAAGACCCCCTGCCATATCCTTCCTCAGAAATGCATGGGGGAAAATGTTGGCAAACACCAATTTAAACCTCAGCAAATAGTCAATCACTTCCCTGAATCTGAACACTTCTTCATCATATTCTTAAATTTATGATCAAATAAGTGAGGCTTCTTTTTCTGGGAAGATGTTTTATATCAAAAAATCTTCAAATAATCACAAAATTAAATTAGAATATCACAAAACATATGATCTACATGTCTACATGGTCTACTGTGTTTCTACACTGCTGAGGATCAACCCCCAGATCCTTACATGTAGTGGGCAAGCACTCTACCACTGAGATGCAGCCCAACCAAGTAGGTGTGATTTTAAACTTTTGCTTTTTTATTTAGACCAAATACTTAATAACAGAATTGTTACATGATCACAAAGGATATGACTTCGGGGGTATGGGGTTGCGAAAATGAGCATCAGCTCCTTCTTTTGACAAAATTAGTGATTGCCTAGCAACCCAATGGCTGAGTCAGACTCCCTGTCTCTATGGGTTGGGGCTATGTGTGACACAGTTTCCCTCCTGTGACACTCAGACCCCCTCTGCTTTTCCCCATTTCTTTGGAAGTGAAATAGTCACTCTGGTGGGAGAATCCTTAAGGTTATGAAAATAAGCAAAACTCACAAGTCTCAGGAAGTTCTTGAAACTTTCAGGATCCATTAACCCCTCTCCAAGGTCATGTAAGGGTAAAAGTTGCAAAGGGGAAAAGACTCTATAAGCAGCCTAGGTGACTACAAGTTGTATAAGGAGCTCAAGGGATGCAGGACTCATGTGTCATTGCCCATGCTGCAGTGGTCTTTCCTGGGATGCACTTGCTTTTTAGCCATCCATGCTTCTGTAAGCAACCCCTCACCTATATTCCTGTAAGTAGCCTCAGTAAAGTCACCCACTCACTAAGTTAGACTTGGATGGAATCATTTCTTTGGTCTGCCATTGATGTCCTGTCTTGGATGAACTGATTCTCATCCGTGTCTCCACACCTGTTTCTTCATCTCTCCCCCACTTCTGGTTGTAATTCCTTGCCATGGCAGCTGTGTGTTGATCATTTGTCCTCTGTGGCATCTTGAGTTTACTGTTTAAGTAGTGAGTTGGGCCTCTTGTCTGCCTCCTCGTCTGAAGGCAGGATATTTGTTGTGGCCTCTGATCTCACTTGTAAAGGCATGCTTCACTTTGGGGATTGCTCGTGTTCCTGCTCATAAACAGCTGGCAACTCAGCACTCTCTGGAAAAGTATGGCCTGCCTTGGGAGTGAAAAAAAAAGGAGACAGGAAAATATTGTAGAAAATAGCAGTTGTCTTCAGTCCATTGAAATTCTGAAGATTCCCTGGGGATTTATTTTCTAAATGGCTTCTAATTTCCCTAAGTGTTTTGTCCTTTCTTTGCTTATGTGCGGGCATCCAATAAGCAGGCTCTGCTGCCATAAATTTCTGACATTCTCTCCCTGGAAAAATCCTCTAATTATAAAGCACTGCTTGGCTGCATAAGCCAGAGGGAAGAGAAAATTATTTCACTTTTTTTCCCACCTTGAAGTCCAGAGATGGACACCTACTCTACTCATCCTCCACAGGCTAAAGCCTTCCTCTGTTGACTCTTGCTTGACAAAGACAGGTGCTGATGCTTGCTCTTCCTACTCTGTACACCACAGAGATGTCTGCCTCTTTTTGCCTCAGGAAGGTTCTGCATGCCTCCAGCTTCCCTTTGCAGGATATTAAGGGCAGCATCTCCTGTGGTGTGAGACTTTTGACCTGTCCCCAGCCCCAGACAGCCAAAAAGGATCTGCTGATGTTCTGGAATGGGGGGTGGAATTCCACTAGGTACATCCTCAGGTGCCTTTAGGACTATAGCTTTAGTGAGAAAAGCAGAAAGGGCAGAGTGGAGTGCATAGCAAAACCTCATGTATTTTGCATGTTAACATAGGGTTCCATAGCGAGCACATGTGTGCAGGATGCTATTCATCCTACCTATTGATCTATCATGAAGGGATGCTATTGTTGTCCCAATTTGTGTGTTCAGATGAAGTACCTTTCCTAGGTGTTTTCCCCCAACCTCTTGTTCATGCTCGTTCATTTGCTCTCACTCTCACAACCTCAGGTTATCTCTTTCTGTAGCTCTTACTCTCTCTCTCTTTCACATTCTCTCACTCATTCACTCTCTCATACACACAAAGGCACATACATGCACATGGATAGGGTTACTAGTTGTAGAACAGCCATTTTTAAAAGTAAGTCGTGTGTGTGTGTGTGTGTGTGTGTGTGTGTGTGTGTGTGTGTGTATGCACATATGTGTAGCTGTTACAGGAGGCTAGAAAAGGGAGTCTGATCTGCTGTGGGATGGTCTGTATATCAAATGTGTTGCTCTGATTGGTCAATAAATAAAACACTGATTGGCCAGTAGCCAGGCAGGGAGTATAGGCGGGACTAACAGAGAGGACAGGAAGGTGGAGGGAGACACTGCCAGCCGCCACCACGAAAAGCAGCATATGAAGATGCCGGTAAGCCACGAGCCACCTGGCAAGGTATAGATTTATAGAAATGGATTAATTTAAGATGTAAGAACTAGATAGCTAGAAGCCTGAGCCATTAGGCCAAACAGTTTAAATAATATAAGCGTCTGTGTGCTTATTTTATAAGTGGGCTGTCGGACTGCCAGGGCTTGGTGGGACCCGGAGAGAAAACTCTCCAGCTACACTGATCCCCATGTTACAGGCAGTGGTGAGCCACTTGACATGGGTGAGTTCAGGTCCTCTGCAATAGTAGTATGCATTCTTAGTCACAGAGCCATCTCTTCAGGACCCTGAACAGCATTTTGATCCCATAAGTGCTAAGTTATGAATAGGATAAGGCCAAATATCAATAAGAATTTTCCTTTGTATCTGTTTGGTTTCTACTTCTTGAGTCGGGATATCACTACATAGGCCAGGCTGGCCTGGAACTCGCCATGCTCTTGTCTCTGTCAAGGCCCCCTCCCTCCAGCACTAGAATTACAAACATGTGCTCCTATGCCCCACTTTTTGAATGGTTCCCTGAATGTGCAATCTGCACCGGTCGGTGCCTGGTGGAAAGGTAGTTTCACTGCCGCTCGGCATGATTCAAAACACTCATCTGCTGGAGCAGAATTTATTTTGAGTCAACACATCACCATCAAGGGACACCCCAGGCATCCTGAATATGCAGTTCTTACTATTTATATCTTCCAGCTATTGACATAGCACCTTCCATCACACAAGCACCATGCAGAAGTGCAAGCTCATTGATTCTCCCAAAGCCCTTGGGTGTTTGGAAAAATTTTAAAGTGAGTATCTCCATTTGGCAGATATAAAAGCTGACAAATGGATCAACTTGCCACTCCACAGACCTGGAGCAAAAGCAGCTTTTTATTGTGGGTTTTCTTCCATAAGAGTTTTCACTTCCATTCCTCCCACCAAACCTTTAAGTCACTTCTCCCCTCCCCTGCTCTCTGAACTCTCTCTCTCCCTCCCTCCTTCTGTCCTTCACTTTCTATAAAAAACGAAGGGCTCTCCCTCTGAACAGAGTAACAAATGAATTTGTAGAAGTACGGAAGCTTCACAGCGGACCTGAGTTGGTGTGCCTACAGCCCAATATTATGCCATGGTGCACACACCCGGGCACTTCCGTGAGCACTGAAGGCAAGGCACAACAGCGTGTGCACATTGTCCCTGACCCAGCCAGCAGTCCAGGTGCCTGTGCCGTGCCAATGGCCTGTGAGTTGTCATGTGTTCACTCTTGTCAAAGGCAAGATGGAGCCCCTCGAGGTCAGGGAGGCTGGCTTAGGCTTCTCCCTACCTAGGCTGTGGACAGAAGAAAAACCCGTAATCCAAGACCTCGGTGACACTTTCCACATGTGGGTCACCAGCTCTCAGTCCTAAAGACCGAATGGGCTCCATGTGCTATACCCTTACCCAACTTTGTTCCTGCAGATGAGGAGTTCTAGGGCAAGCAGTTGATCAGCCCCAGGACTGTTGGCACAAACAGATCTGAGACAGGAAAATAAGCCCAAGGCCAAAGAAAGCTGCGAATAAGCAGATCAGTAGCTGGAGGGTAGAGGTCAGAAGGATGAGGACAAACACTGGGGTGCGATTTAGAGCACACCTGCTTTTTCTAAATGTGGGCTCTACATCCCCTAGCACCTGGACCAGCTCCAGGAAGGAGTCTTAGAGACTCCACTACCAAAAACACAATATCTGTGCAGCCCTATGTCCATCTCTTTGGACAGCAGATGTCAGCCAAGAAGCAGCTTAGGTGCAGGACCCAGATGGTGGTCAGCTCCAGGATGCTGGTGAGCCTGAGACCTCAGAGGCTCCCCTTCCCACGAGAGGTATCTGTGAAACCAACAACAATGTACAATGAGAACAGAGGCCTGTACTGGGCATGATGTTGGTAACAGTGCTATAGACATCCAGGCATTCGTCCTTTCCAACAGTGTGGGATGTCAGCTGCCTTTGTAGCTGAGGGTATAACAGTCTGGAGCAGGAAGTCAGGCCAGCCTCTGCGCTCCTGGAGAGCAAGTGCAGCTTGCTCTGCCCTGTCCCATCAAGGCCACAAAGGGAGTGCCACCAGAACCTGCTGTTAAAACAAGAACAGTCAAATTGTTCTTATTTTGCTATCCCAGTTTTAGCTTATGAGCTATTTATAGGACAGTGAGAGCTCAGGGGCCTGAAGACAGTGGCAGGCTTGGATAAAGGCAAAAGCCAAGGATTTTTTTCTTCACCAGCAGGACAGCATTGTTGCTAATCCACTCAGCTGGCGAAATGTCCCACATGCTCAGCTTGGAACTTCACTCCCTGACTTGTCCTGCCCTTTTTCTGTCCATGCCCTCTTGGATGCTCAGCTGAGAAGTCAGGTGTACATAGTCTGGAAAAGCCCATCAGAAAACACCGGGCAGGCACAAACCCATGCTACTCACTGAGGAAGCAGAGCTGACAGGAAGGCTGGACAGGAGGGTAGCTGATCGTCTGCAGCACTCACATTAGCCACTAGACACCATGTTGTGCTGTGGATTTGGGATCGTGAGACTGTCCCTGGTCTCAGCTCACAGCCCCTTCCCAAGACTCTGTCACCTCCACACACCCTGAGAACAGTAGTGGAGGGTGGGAGAACAGGGGAGGGGAGGTTCCTGTTTGTGTTGCAATAATGTATCTCTCTTAATAATTGGGGGGAGGGGTTGATACTGTCATTGATGCAGCAATTGTTGTTACAGTTTGTGGACTGAGGTTTGTGCCTCTGTCCAGTTCATTTGCTGGAGTTCTGCTCCTCCCCACATCGTGGTGTTAGTTAGGAGAGGAAGGATCTTTGGGAGATACTTAGGATTAGATGAGGTCCTGAGGGTGGGGCTCCCCAGGATTGGGTGAATGTACATAGAATGAAAGACAGTGCAGAGGTCTCCTACAAGCCAGGAGCATCACCAGGAACCAATGCACCAGGATCAAGTTGTGCCTCCTCTGGATCTTAGACTTCAGCTTCCTGAACTATGAGAAAGAAATTGTTTTTAAATACTTTCTGTCTATTCTGCCAATTTTTAAAAACAAATTTTGCTTTATTATTTATTTGACTTACTGACATGACAAATTATGTTATCATTATATATATTGCAAGTGTTAAATATACTTATAAATGAAAGATGAAACCCAACACACACACACACACACACACACACACACACACACACACACACACACATTCTAGGTAAGGAGAACTTCACAGGAAAACCTCCCTAGATATCAGTGGAGTGCTATGTCCAGCTCTCATACCTTTTCACTCAGGGTAGACACTACTGAGATGGAAAATGCAGCCCTGGGTCACTCTGTGTGATTTCCAGTGCTTATTCTTATATATATGCAAGCAATTCTATGCACTAGCACACAAACACATGCAGCTACATGTGTTCCTTACGATATAAGCATTTTCAGACAGTGATGCAATCAGGAAGGTGGAACAGAAGCAAAGTCAGGAAACATTAAAAAAACATATTGCTAGGTGAAAATATCATTGTAGATGCCAAATAGTGCCTTTATACTCAGCTAGAGGATATAGTATGCAATGCCCCAGGTTACATAGCACAGCTGGTTCAAGTTAATATAATGAATGTCATAGGCAACTGTAACACATTGGTACCAAATTGAAAATGAGGAAAGGAAGGGAAAGGGCCACCACAAGTGCACATGTGTACAGAGAGAGAGAGAGAGAGAGAGAGAGAGAGAGAGAGAGAGAGAGGATTTTCCTTTGGCAGGCTGAGGGCATGGCTCAGCTACTGAAATACTTACCTCACAAGTGCAAAGAAGGACCTGAGTTCAAGCTTCAGAACCATCTAAAAAAAGTCAGGTCCTGAAGCATATGCTTCTAATCTCAGCACTGGGCTGGGGACGAGGGGTAAATACATGCAGATCTTCGGGGCTCACTGGCCAGCCAGCCTAGCCCGCTTGATAAGTTACTGGCCAGGGAGAGTCTCTGTCTAAAAATGGAAAGAAAAAAAAGTGTGTGTGGCGGGGGAATAGCATCTGAAGATTGACACCTGATATCCCCATCCTCCACAAAGATACATACATGTGCTTCTACACACACATGAACACATGCTGTGTCTAGGCTGCACTAGACTTATTAAAACATCTTTTGCTCTTCAATGATAATTAACTCCAGCTTAATGTAAGTGTACAAACTTTTGTTTTATAAATCCTTTTGACTCTTTAGTCCCACGGCTTGGCTCAGACCACAAACACCCCAGAAAGGGAACTTTTCTACTTTCTGTGAACCCACCACTCCAGTGCTTATTTGATCTATTGTGAGTTGTCAGAGGCTCCAGACAGAAAGTGGCTCCAGTCATAGTGAGATCAGGATGTGGGTACGTCCTGAGGAAGATCACACATAACTATAGTGTTAAGAAGTACTTGAAGTTCTAGCTAGAGCAATAAGACAACAAAAGGAGATCAAGGGGGATACAAATTGGAAAGCAAGAAGTCAAACTTTCACTATTTGCAGATGATATGATAGTATACATAAGTGATCCCAAAAATTCTACCAGGGAACTCCTACAGCTGATAAACTCCTACAGTAAAGTGGCAGGATACAAGATCAACTCAAAAAAGTCAGTAACCTTCCTATATACAAGTGATAAAAGGGCTGAGAAAGAAGTCAGAGAAACATCACCCTTTACAATAGCCACAAATAATATAAAATACCTTGGGATAACACTAACTAAACAAGTGAAGGACCTGTTTGATAAGAACTTTAAATCTCTAAAGAAAGAAATTGAAGAAGATATCAGAAAATGGAAAGATCTCCCATGCTCATGGATAGGTAGGATTAACATAGTAAAAATGGCAATCTTACCAAGAGCAATCTACAGATTCAATGCAATCCCCATCAAAATCCCAACACAATTCTTCACAAACTTGGAAAGAAAAATACTCAACTTCATATGGAAAAACAAAAGACCCAGGATAGCTAAAAGAATCCTGTATAATAAAGCATCTTCTGGAGGCATCACTATCCCTGACCTCAAGCTCTACTATAGAGCTATAGTAATAAAAACAGCTTGGTACTGGCATAAAAACCGACATACAGACCAATGGAATCTAATTGAAGACCCTAACATTAATCCACGCACATATGAACACCTGATTTTGACCAAGAAGCCAAAACTATACAATGGAAAAAAGAAAGTATCTTCAACAAATGGTGCTGGCATAACTGGACGTCAATATGTAAAAGATTACAAATAGATCCATATCTGTCACCATGCACAAAACTCAAGTCCAAGTGGATCAAAGACCTCAACATAAATCCAGTTACACTAAACTTAATGGAAGAGAAAATAGGAAGTATTCTTGAACGCATTGGCACAGGAGATCACTTCCTAAATATAACACCAGCAGCACAGACACTGAGCACAACAATTAATAAATGGGACCTCTTGAAACTGAGAAGCTTTTGTATGGCAAAAGACACAGTCAATAAGACAAAAAGACAGCCTACAGAATGGGAAAAAGACCTTCACCAACCCCACATCTGACAGAGGACTGATCTCCAAAGTATATAAAGAACTCAAGAAACTAGACATCAAAATACTGAACAATCCAATTTAAAAAAAAATGGGCTAAAGAGCTAAACAGAAAATTCTCAAAAGAAGAATCACAAATGACTGAAAGACATTTAAAGAAATGCTTAACATCCTCAATCATCAGAGAAATGCTAATCAAAACGACTCTGAGATACCACCTTACACCTGTCAGAATGGCCATGTTCAAAGACACTAATGACAGTCTATGTTGGAGAGGATGCGTAGCAAAGGGAACACTCCTCCACTGTTGGTGGGAGTGCAAACTTGTACAACCACTGTGGAAATCAGTATGGCAGTCCCTCAGAAAACTGGAAATCGATCTACCTCAAGACCCAGTCACACCACTCTTGGGCATATACCCAAGGAATGCTCAATCATACCACAAAGATACATGCTCAACTATGTTCATAGCAGCATTATTCGTAATAGCCAGAACCTGGAAACAACCTAGATGCCCATCAACTGAAGAATGTTGTGTATGTGTACATGTGTGCAGATTAGTGACCAGAGGCTAAGGAGGACCTCTAGTGTTGCCACTACTACTTCCCTTTGTTTTTTAAGACTGGGTCTCTCACTGAACTTTTGAAATTTACCATTTGGAGATAAGCTAGAAAGCCATTGAACTCCTAGGATCTGCCACCCTCTTCAATGCTGGAATCATAGCACATGCAGCCATGCTGGCTTTTCATGTGGGTGCTGAGGATTTGAACTCAGGGCCTCATGCTTTCACTACAAGCACTGTTCACCACTGAGCCATCTTCCCAGCCCAACTTTATTATTCTTTCTGGATCATTTTATTTTACTCTTCCTTCCATGGCTGTGGTGGAAGGACATTCATCTCCTCTGACAAGGGGGTCCTTAGCTGGTGAAACTTTTTGGTGGGTGGTCATTGAACCAAAGGGGCCCTACTAGCCAGAGTACATTTACCCTGTACTCCAAACTGGAGAGAGTCCACTTTGCTAAGCGTGGTACCTACTGTGGAAGGTGACCCTCAAGAGACTATCTTCCAAGTCACACGAAGAGGCCCTGGAGGCAAGGCATGATGGTGCACAGTCAGGGTCTCACAGCAGGATGCTCTGAACAAGTGGGGAGCAGCAGCCGGGGAGGGAGGAGGATGCAGTTCTTTGCGGACACCTGTATGAGGCCCTTTGTCTAGGAGTCATTCTTCCCCTAGAAAGCAAGACACAAACAGAATCACAGAAAGGAAACCGCTTACCCTTCTGTTTTCCCTCCAGCTCCCTCTGCATCCTCCAAGAGTACAGAAGGGTTATTTTTGCAATAGAACTTTCTCTTTTTTGCAGGGGAAAACAGCAAATGCAGCAAGAAATATATTTTTCTTGAGCCCAAAATGAGTTCTTGGGCCTTCTAGAAATTGCCAGAAAAATCACGCTAATAAATAATGACACATTTAAATGGGTATTTCTGCACTAGCAGTGTTTCCAAGAGTCCTTGGCTGTCAGTCCTTCACCTCAGACCTGATGCAGTGGCAATGCGTGGACTCCTGTCACACATCAAGGAAAACATGGCCTCATCTCATTTGAGTGAGGAAGCAGGGGGCTCTGTCCACTCTAGAGCATGGAGTGGGCTGAATGTCTATACCTACTTTTTTTGAGGTTAATGCTTTTTATTCCACACTTCAAATTTTAGCCTCCCAGCCTGCCCTGGTTCATTTTTACTGTCAACTTGACACAGCCAAGAGTAACTGAGAAGGTTGGCCGTGTCTCGATTGAGGGATTGTTCAGATTGGGCTATCCTGTGGCCATGTGTGTGGGGAACTGTTTCAGTTGTTGGCTGATGTGGAAGGACCCAGCCCACTGTCTGCAATTGGTCCTGGGCTATGTAAGAAAACTTAGCATGCCTAAGTTTTAACCAGAGGGAGCAAGCCTCTGAGTAGTGTTCTTCCATGATCTGTGTTTCAGTTACTGCTTCCAGATTCCTGCTTGAGCTTTTGCCCCAACTTCCCTCAGTGATGGACTATGACCTAAAAGTATAAGCCAAGAAACCATCTCTTCCCTGTGTTGACTTTGGTGATGGTTTTTTATCACAGCAACAGAACTCAAACCGGAGCATGGCTCATCCTGGTGGCAAGGATTTCTAAAGTTAAGTTCTTTTTTTTCTTTATTTCCCTCCTTTTCTTTTTTCTCTTCTCTTTTCCTCTCTTATTTTTACTTCTTCTCCTCTCCAAAAGCCCTGGGAACAGTCATAATTTCCAACTTTCAGGTAAACTGAACATTGTTAAATGATATTGATGAGAAGGATGCTGCCTTCTGTCATAAAAATAGGTATGAGTTATAGAGTAATCAGCTGGACCACGGAAATTATTAACTAGGAATCCAAGAATAAGTCCTTAGCCAAAGCAGAACCAGCTGATTCAGGTAGATGTCTGGGGCATGCGGAGAACAGCCACACAGATGGCAGAAGCAGGCCACAGTCCCCATTGTGGGCAGGCTGTTCGTTACCTGCGATAGCCAGACACATTCAGGAGAATGGGAAGCCTGATCTGCCTGTGGGTCAAGTGACTATCTAGGAAGGAGAAGTGAGTGAGCAAGGTTGGGAGGGAGCCGGATAGCTGCAGGTAACATGCAAGCTGGATGACCATGGACAGATCCGCAGGCTGGAATTCACCATGGTGCAGGCCTTGAACTTGACTCTGTTACAGTGTTCCCAACTATTTGGCACATGAAGAACTGTTTGACGCAAAGTTCCAGAGTCTACCCCACTGGGCAGAGTAAATCAAACGTCTTCCCTTCATGATTATCTGTCATAACCTGGAAGGTTTTGAGTAGCTTTGAGGCCAAGTCGAAACACAGAAAACCTCTATAATATAAGATCAGGTGGACACCTAAGGCCTGGGGCAGAAGTGTAAATTGTGGTGGTAAGTACTAGGGGTAGAAAGGCAAAGCCTCCCACATGCTAGGTAAGGAGTCTACACACTGAGCTATATCCCAGGTCAAGAGGACATGCGATTAGCATATGATGGGGAATACAGGCATTCCACACAGGAACGCAAGGCAAAGACCCTGGCTCCTAGTTACACATTTCTTATGACAGAGAACAGCTGCTTGACCTACCCTAGGCCTTGCTCATGAAAGCAGCTGCTGGGCTGGGGAGGCAGCTCAGCGGTTAAGGCACTTGTCCCTCAAGCATGAGGACAAGATGTCAGGTCCTTAGAACTCATAGAAACTCCAGGTATGTGGCGGCACACTTGTAACCCTTCTATTCCAGAGGCAGAAACAGAAGCTCTCTGGAGCAAGCTGGCTAGCCAGGACTAGCCATAAAGGTGAGCTCTTGCCTCAGTGAAGAAGGTAGAAAGTGGTTAAAGAAGATACTCACTGTCAACCACATACACGTTCGCACACACATCACCATGTGTGCTCCCACACATGCAAACATGCATATATACACATGTGGACATCATACACATATGTGAATGAAAGAAAAAAATGTGAGTGTTAATACCCTTTCCACCCCAGGAACAAAGCTGGGGAGAAACACTTCCTCCTCATCTCTTGGCAGGGTGATTCCAAGGAACATTCTCTTAGGGATATGCCCAGGGGTGGAGAACTAGCCGTTCATGTGCAGGTTACTGGCTCAGGTGTTCTTCCATGTACTTTCTCCTTGTCCACCTAGTGGCCCCTCACTTCTTGGAATTATTCCCCAAATAAATGACCCACCTAAGTTCTAAAACTTAGGAAAATAGGCCAGACCAGGCATCATCTCCTAAATATTGTCTCATGTCTGCTTTTTTGAGAGGTGACAAAGCTTATCCAGTGAAGCTGTGTGAAGCTGTGAGCTGGACTGAAGAAAAGCATCCCAGCATTGCATGGGACAAGAAAACCAAGCCAAATGGTAGCAGAGCCTATGATTTGGACTCCATTGGGTCTTGAGGGAAGAGAGAGGCCTTGGAAGTATATCTTTGTCAGTACAGCTGAGCTCTGAGCCCAGGAAAACCACAACTTGTCTTCTTCACGCTTGCTGATACAGGTGTCTGAACCTGTCCTCACCGTCAATTTCATGATGAGCATTCTACAAATTCAGGAGCTGATGTTTCTACATGAGGAGATTGCTGAGTGTTGGATGAGTTGGTGTTCAACCCAGCCCTGCCTAACTTGGGAACCTGCATCTTCTTTCCGACACCAACATAGATACGCCAGGCTGTCTGTCTCTCATGCTCTGGTGTTAAAGGGCTAGAGCTGTGTTTGTGTGTGGTGGCGAATGACTGTAATCCCAACCCTGGAAGAAGCAGAGGCAGGAGGATCAACACAAGTTCAAGATCAGCTTGGGTTAGTAAGTTCTAGGAGAGCCAAGGCAAAATAATAAGAGAGGTGGGAGGCAGGGGGACTAGGGTTTCAAATCCAACCTGGGCTATGTGAGACCCTACATCATCTCTCCCTCCCACACCCCAAGAAAAATAAATAAATAAATAGAAGGTCTAGAGCTGAGTGGAACAGAACGCAGGTCCTTATGCTTTCATAAGAAAAGTTACCATGGTCTCAGGAGTAAGAGCAACGGTGCGGGTACCAGCAGGGCCATACCACTGATGACAAAGGACACCGCAGCTGGGAACAGATGTAGGGAATTGGCCAATGGTAGCTGCAAGTGCCTAGGCTGACTTCTTAAAAAGGAAGATCAAAGATGGAAGATGTCAGCCCCCTCCCAAAGGCTCTAGGCTTCTTATACTCTGAAGGCATCAGGAGTCAGCAAGGCTTTGTGCCAAGGATCCATAAGGTACCAGTCCCCTTTGCTTCCCTGAATAAAGCACTCAGTAGCCTACCATGCTGTCTTTAAGAACAATAGCCAGTCAGGTCTTCTCAGGAAAACACAATGAGTGCTCTCAAACCTCCTTACAATGCCAGGCAGGTAATATCATAGCAATCATTCATATTTAGATACAAGGAAGCCTGGCTCTGCCAGTCAGGTCAGGGACAGAGAAGGTGGCAGACACTTACTTTGGGCCCACGTTTGTTTGCCTCCTTGAGTTTCTAACCTTGCTGGTATGCATTTAGTCAGCCCTTTGTTGATGCCCTCCATTACCACCCACCATTGTGTTGTTAAAGAGGGCACAAATGAGCTATTGTACCATAGTTTATAACTTCTTAGTTCTTTGAGATCATTCTTGGGGCCCCACAGAGCTCTGATTAAGAGTTAATAAAGAATTGAGTGTGGGATTCACACCTCTAATCACAGCATTTGGGAAGCTGAGGCAGGAGACTCTTAATGAGTTTAAGGCCAGCCTGGGCTATAGAGTGAAATTCTGTAACAGACAAACAAAATTATTTAACATGGAGCTGGAATATGTTGACACTGGTCTGTAAAATTAGTTATTTAGGAGGTTGAAACAGGAAGAATACAAGTTAAAGACAGCCTGTGCTAAATAGAAAGTTCCAAGTCAACCTGTGCTACATATTGAGACCCTTCCTCAAAAGTGAAAAGAAGGCTGCTGGATGATAGTATGCAACTATAGTGCTTAAGGCCTGAGATTCAGTTCCCAGTACTGAAGAGGAGAAAAGCCATATATATATAAAACTCATCTCATTCCTGGGTGTGGTCCACTGCAAAACATGCCATTTCTAATGTCAATGTGACTTCTGTGACTTCTCCAGAAGGTGGAGGCCATTTCTCCCTCTTCTGATCCTAGGCTGAGTGACTAGCTCTGCTTCAGTGAGGCCCTGTGATATGGGCCTGAAAAGGCACTTGCAAAGGAGCTTGCTTTTCTTTCCTACTGTGGCAGACCTATACCAGTGAACTCTGAAGACCCTGGCCCATCATGGAGCTGAACCTGAAGTTGACCACACCCAAGACCTAGCTCTTTTGTAACTGCTTAAACTGGGATACCAGGCGTTTGGCTAGATGATGACCCCATTCAACTAACATTCTAACATTCTATTTCAGTTTGTTTCCTGTCCTAACTTCATGTCACCATTGTCTCAGATTTCCATTTAAGAGTTAGAATTTTTCACTTTGTGTTTGGTAGCCATCTATGTCCCCTGTAGAGGTTGGCCATTATGTTTGTTAACATATCAATCACTGGAATGGCTATCTTTCTACCCTCCAAGTAAATAAGATGTAACCTTAACAAGACAGCCCAACCTTCTGATTCTTGGATCTCCTAAACTCAAGACAAACAACTTAATAACAGATCTTGGAGGAAGAGTGTAATGATATATTATGCAGGAACCCCAAGGGTATCCCAGGCGTTCAGGAGGACATACTGGCATGCTGGGCAGATGCACTGGAGGCTGGCAGGTGACCCACTCCATGTGTGCATGGCGGCAATGTGGCTGGTGGACATTTACAACCCAGATGCTACATCCACACGGAAATGGTTTATTATAATAGAGAGATGGAGAGAAGATAGGAAAGAAGGAGAGAAGAGGGAAAGAGACAGAGGCAAAAGAGAGAGAGGTCAAGGGGTGTACACCTCGTGGGAGTGCAGAGAGAGAGAGAGAGAGAGAGAGAGAGAGAGAGAGAGAGAGAGAGAGAGAGAGAGAGTTTTTCCTTAAGAAGATGCTTCTATGTCAGGACAGGGCAGCCCCAAGGTGGGGGATTTCAAGGGGGCAGGTCAGAATATTAACAAAGAGGAAAAGCAAACAAACAAAACTCTACCTTAGTGGCATAGCTTTAGAATTGGGTACAATCTGATTTTATCTCCTTTGGCGTTTTGGTCAACATGAGGAGGCTGAACCTTTCCACCTACAATCTAAAGATGTTTTCTGAGTGAATGCTGTTGACACCTAGACATGTGGCATAGAATGGGATGATACTCTTTATAACCCTAAACTCTAAAGCTTTTCAGTTGAATACACACTAAGAAATGTTTTCTATCATCAAAAAACAAAAACAGAAAAGAAACCTCTTAAATCTGTGTTCTCTTTATCATGTCCCCTATCTCTGCCATCCAAAGACTTGACAGCTTGTTCAGCACCTGAGTGACAGTTCCTCACAACACAGGAACTGGCCCCACTCACCTCTCAAAGCTCTGAGAATTCTGTAATCTCCTCTAAGAGATAAGCATTGTTGAGAAGGTTAGCCAATTTCCGGGAGATTAGCAGTTTCTGTGGTGTCCTGTTCTAACCTGATACGTGACAGCTCTTCAGTAACTCTCTTGAAAGCCTTTATTTCACTGCTATATTATAGCAAAATAAGCTATGATCACATTCTGAACAACAACCAGGGCTTTGCATGTAGGAAAAATTGTCCTACATGTATGCCAGTATACCAGATCAACTGAGGTGTTCTATCATCTGCCAGGAACAGGTGGTCTCCCTGTTAACACATGATTCCTGACTAAGAAATGTAGATTTCTTTTGAAACAAAATGAAAGGCTCATTTGGATCGCATAACCATGTGTGAGTCTGTGCTTCCATGTATTTGCAGGTGAGCGCTGAGGAGGTGCTGTCAGGAGGAGATGGCAGCTAGCTGGGATCCGGAAGCTAAATGAACAGCACGGGATAAATAGTGTGTAATTTTTTTTCAAAGTGCTCATTTTCTTTAGTAGATGTTGATTTTTCTTTTTGTGATACTGGAGATGGAACCCAGAGCCGCATACGTGGTAGGCAAGTGCTCTGCCACTGAGTTGCACCCTACTCTGAATTCTGCCTTTGGCAGTATAATCTGGTGTGGGTTTATTTGTCAGGAACTATCACTAAATATTTACTCAAGACGGGGTGTGGCCAAAAAAGAGCTGTACTAAATATAAAATGCAGTCACTTTAGGGGGCCATCCTTTAATTGAGAGATGGACATCCACTCCACAGTTAGGAAGTAAAATATTAAATGGCAAAGTGGACAAGGCAGAGAATTAAAGTCTTAGAAATCCTTTTTCTCAGAAATCCAAACACACACACACACACACACACACACACACACACACACACACTCCATTTTTATCTATCTATCTATCTATCTATCTATCTATCTATCTACCTATCTTTCTTTCTATCTGTCCATCCATCCATCTATCCATCCATCCAGTCAACCCAAACGCTAGATAAAACTGTCCATGTGTGGATAAACTTCTGTGCTCATATGCCCTGGAAAGGCCTAGTAAAGCATCCATTGGAAACGGTTCACAGTACCAGAACTCATGGAGACAGGTCACAGGGACTCAACCCTGGAGGACACTGCAAAGGTACCATCTTCCTCCTGCTCTCAGTTTGGAGGGAAAAGAGCCAATGGGGACCTGTGGTCAGGCTTAATACTGCATTCCACAAGTTACTTGCCTGCTATATCAGGGAAATTCTATTTTAAAACTCAAGCGGGTGTAAACCAGGCAGGTGCTCTGAGCTCTGACAAACCAAGCGTACCTCTAAAGCCAGCCTAAAGACTGGCTATCAGGAAAGTGCTGCCCTAAATATAGAAAATGAAGGATAGTTGCAGGTGACTCATGCAGTCTGGGAGCCATGGGGCTCCCAGTCTTTCAAGCCTCAGTTTCTTCAACTGACAAACAGCAATGCTGATTCTTCAACTCCGTGGGTCTGACGATATATGCTCAGCCTAGCAGTTCAGAGGAGAGGAGAGAATATTCCTTTCAGGAAGGAACCAGAGACTGTAAGGTGTTTTACAGAGCCAGTGTCCTTTTCAGGCCATCCCAGATAACAGCGTGTCCACAGCTAAGAGCAATCAGTGGAAGAAAGCCAGGCAGGCGCCTAGCTGCTGCAGAGTTGGGAATGAGTGCGATATTTAGATGTAAAAACCTTCAGGTGAACTCAAGCAAGGAGCTGCTGCGAACACACCTGGGTCAATTAATCAGCTCAGCCTCCTTCCTATGTCACTTAAATTTGATTATTCTCTACAAACTGCTGAGGGTCCGTGGAAGCCAAGCGCTGCGGAGGGCTCACAGGCAGGACCAGAACCACTTCCAGTTCTGGAGATGGAAAGCCCACTTGGCTAGATGCGGCGGTTTCTGGGGCAAAAACTTGGTTTTCAGGCAGGGGGCGGGCTCTCTGTCTAAGAAAGCTATAAAACCAAGGAACCACTAGGGGATAAGCAGTGTCGACTCCCCCA
Organism: Peromyscus melanophrys; assembly: GCA_902168415.1. NCBI lineage: Eukaryota > Metazoa > Chordata > Mammalia > Rodentia > Cricetidae > Peromyscus > Peromyscus melanophrys. The sequence continues at coordinate 2,704 of CABHPR010141054.1, read as the reverse complement.
AGACAAAAGCCTGGATTTGACTGAGCTGAAGCACAGAGAGTCTTCCACTCTTGGTGAAAGGGGCTCGCACAGACAAAACAACTTTTGATCCTGTTTTTGGCAAATTTTCTGGTTCCTTCTCTGCTAAATCTATAACGAAAACACACCCACTCGCGCTTGATTCCCTCAACGTTTGAAATGTAGATTGTCTCCGTAGGCGGCTCTCTTAGGGCTCCCCTCGACCTACTCCAAGCCGCCACTCTGCCCCACCCCCAGCCCCAGTTTCTTTCCAGTGGATACTACTCTAAGGCCACCCGCAGTGCACCTACACCAATTCTAGGTCCGGGCTGCAGCCTGAGTCTCAGAGTATGGACTTCACGATCGCCCGCCTCTGTCTTTAATCCTGGTTCCGCTGGTCAGGACTTGGGCTTTCTCTGGACCTACAGAGTAGGTTCTTTTGAACCTCAAGTCGACCTGGAGCCTAGGGAGGCCTTTTAGGACCAAGGGAAGCCATCATTTCCACAGTCGGAGGCTAATTCCTGTCCTCCTAGTCCCCAGTGGCAGTCCCCCTCCCCCCAGCCTCTGTCGCCCCAATGTTTCCAGACACCCGCCCCAGGCCACCAGCCAGCCGTTATCACTGACGAGGGCACGGCTGGCCTGGGGCAAAGTTGGCGGCCACCTTCGCGCACCGCTGCTCCCTCTCCTCCTCCTCCTCTTCTTCCTCCCCCGGGTCCCGCGGCCGCCTCCTCCCGCACGCAAGTCGCCAGGCTCGGTGAACCCAATAGAGCGGAGCGGCGCACTCCGGGTCACCCCTTGCTCAACCCGCGCCCTTTCTGCTACCCGGGGGCAGGAGGGCCCAGCTCGGCTAGGGCGGCGCCGCTGCCCCGTGCCTGGCGCTGGGGAACCGTGTGCGCGGGGCAACCCGGGGCGCTGGCTGCGATCCAGGGAGGGGAGCGGCGGGGGAAGCAGCGCACAGGGGAGGGCAGAGGCGGAGAGCCACGAGCCCAGGAGCAGAGGCGGGCTCCGCACCGCACCGCGCCCCGCACGCTCGCCGGCTCCTGAGACGCGCGGGCGGCCGCCTGGGCGCACCAGCCGGGTCACCTTGTCCCGGAGGTAAGTCCGAAGCGCCGGAGCGGCGCGGGAAGACCGGGGGCTGCGGGAGTGGGCGGCGGCGGCGAGCGGGCGGCGGGCGCGGGAGGATGCCCTGGCGCAGGCGGGCGTCCTGCTCCGCCTCGCAGCTCGCAGACCAGGCGGCGGTGTGCCGGCCGCGGTAAGTCCCGTTGGGTCGCGGTGGGGGAGACACAGTGTCGCCCCGTGAGAGGGGAGATGGCGCCTGGCGGGGAAGATGCGGAGGACAGGAACCGGTACTATCGGCCGGGGCTGCACCTTGGCGCCTCGCCACCTTGGGTACCTAGGCGGCGTGAAGGGGCTGCTGTGCGACGTCGGTTAGAGCTAGTGAGTCTGTGTCCTGAGTGCGATGAAGCCAGGCTCTCGAGGCCAGGCTGGGGTACAGGAACACCAGCCTCGGTGATAACGACCAATCCATGGAGCGACCTAGCTGAGTCCAACAGGGACTGGTGAGCAGGGCACCCGCGGAGCTGGCACTGAGGTTCACATGGGACAGAGAAGGAAAGGGCCAAAGGAAAGGAAATGTAGAATTCAGGAGAATCTACATGAGGTGGGGGTCACAATGTACTACCTGGACGGAGGACAGGACTTCTAGAGCCCCTTACCTCCGGCCAGGAAGAGATCGGGTTTTATGAGCTGTTCGGCCCCTGGCAAGCGCGACAGTCTGCAGCTTTGGAGCCGCCAGTCCTGGCGCCTAGATGGGAGCAAGCAGATGCGCTAACGGGGTTCAGATTCTAATTTTGTTGTCCCCAAGCGTGATTTCTACACTTCATTCGCGCTCTCCCTCTATATACTGGAGAAAGAGTGCACCACCCATGGAGTTGGACACTTTCCTTAAGAAAGGGCTTTGGGCATTTGCCTGTTCTGAGGACCCTTCCTTAGGCGTGGGAGCCTTCACTTGAGCTTTGTGGAGGCAGCGATCGCTTGGCTTTACTAAAGGATAACAGTTAGGGGTCTTCTGGTAGTCCTCATTTCCTGTGAGGTCTTCTGGCCGCAGAAGCTCAGGCACGCGGCACCTCAGACTTAAGGTGCGCACCACGCTCCTGCGGTGTTAGATGTGGTGGTGGCGCCTCTGCGCTGCGGGCAAGAACTGGGTTGCCTGTGCCTTTCATAGCCTCACCAGGTTTTTTGGTGCAGCAAACGGTGGTCCCCGCTTATCTGTTTGAGGGACGTAGGTTGGGGAAATACCGAGGGGTTCTTTTTCTGTTTAGAATCAGGCAGTGGGACATGAGTCTGTGAGGACCTCTTCTACAGACCAGCGAGTTTGGTCAGAACCCTAACCCAGAGGAGGTGGCGAGCTACACAGACCTGCAGCTTGAGACGGTTGGGTGACAGCCTCCTAACAAACCTCAGAGCCAGCTAACTTTTCTCTGTCAAGGTTTCTCTGCTGGAGCAGCAGGGGTGCGTGCAGAGAAGTGGTTTGAAAGAGGAAAAATAGGGTCGCCAAAGTAGCATCAGCAGTCTGGTGTCAGTTTGGAGGAAGGGAGTAAGAAGCTGAGCGGAATTTTCAGAGGAGTTGCATGTACCTTTGACCTTTGACCGTCCTTTTGAAGTTGTAGACCACAGGTGGGGGGCCTGTGGATGTGTGAGGAAGCAC